>JAOXJM010000019.1:78037486-78050346 GCA_026413425.1 Tringa solitaria
CATCCCTGGAGGGGTTCAAGGCCAGGTTGGAGGGGGCTTGGAGCAACCTGGTCTGATGGGAGGTGTCCCTGCCCAGGGCAGGGGGGCTGGAAATACATGACATTTAAGGTCCCTTCCAACACAAACTGTTCTATGATTCTATGAAACCTGAAGAAACTAGTTTGCATTTGGCCCCAGCTAGCAGATGTTGACTGAAGACTCAGTCCCCTGTGGTTGGCAAAGAGTTAGCAAAGGAAAGAGAAAGCAGAGCTGTCATCAGAGATAATCACCTGGAAGAACAGGCTAAATAGGACCATAATAAGTGTCTGAATGCCTGATTGCTAACATATGGAGCAGCACGGCACTTGTCCCCAGACCCTTTCTCCCCAATTCCATTTGTGAAATTCACAATCTACATTAATTTCTAGAAATTAAATGAAACATTTATGCATCGCTTTGTGTTAAATGTATTAAATAGTGTTTTGCCTTTGGAGGGGGGGAGATTGTGTGGAAAGTAAAACATATTTCAGGTTATTAGTCCATCTAAAAATTTCTTGTTCTTACCTTAAAGTACTTAGTGTGTGTTCTATTTCAGCTGGGGACAACTAAATTTTCATTTTCTTGGCAACTGAAACATACAGGAACTCTGATTCCATTAAATTTTAAACTGTTGAACAGATCTAACGTCTTCCATGTTGCTTACAGTATTTTTTTACTTCAGTCTAACTATCTGTAGGAGAAGTGACCTTTAAAAACTAGTTAAAATAAATTTTAAAAAAAAAAAGAAAAAGAACATTGTGCATGGTTTGTTACTTGGGTTATATAACTAAGTTTGTGTTTAAGCATCCCTTCCCAAACTTTTTAAGCATTTTGCAGACTGTGACCAGGTACAGCTTAAAATCTTTAGATAAATTAGCATGGCTATGCTGTATGTGTTGCTTTAAGGTATAGAAACAACTATATTTAATAGTAAAAATGAAATTAATCTGCTTAGTGTCAAGGATCTCCCAATGAAAATATGAAGTTAACTTTGGAGGAAACAAAACCAGTAATTCCCTGGTCCTGAAAATAAGAAATTATGCACTTAGGATAATAAATATAAATTTTGACAATGCTTTATTTTAATGGCACATGAATTAAAACTGCATTACAATGAAATTGCTGCAGAACATCCACATTAATATCAAATGAATTCATTATGACCAGCACAGTTACAATGAATACTAAATGAATTAATAATAATGAACCACTTAAAGTGTTACCTAATTGTTTTATTTCATTTTTATGTATATTTTTGTCCAAATTTAACTGTTAGGTTAATAGAGAATGACATCCAGTAATTCATTTCAACACCGAGTGTTTGTAAGTGATTACTTTCGCACCAGATTCAGTCAAGCCTGCTGCATACCAGGCATTGATCCGATGTCTCCAAAAGACCCACCTATTGCCCTGGATATTTTGAATCATGTTGATGCAAAATGATCAGCCAAGGTGTATTAAAGATTTAACAACTCTTAATGGTCGGTGATAATCATGCTCCTTGAACTGATCATACATCTTTCTTCCAAGAGTCCTAAGTGCTTTACACAGGTGGTTATTAACAATATCCTACAAACAAAGAAGCTGAGGTGGAGGCTCATTTGCCCTGAGATAACGCATTAGATTCACTGCCATCACCTGTAGAAA
Source organism: Tringa solitaria (assembly GCA_026413425.1). NCBI lineage: Eukaryota > Metazoa > Chordata > Aves > Charadriiformes > Scolopacidae > Tringa > Tringa solitaria. Next base: position 78,039,152 of record JAOXJM010000019.1, read on the forward strand.
CCTCAGATCCTCCCAAAAGTTGTTCTGGTTTTCTTAGTCCGCCCACTAAGTCAAGTTTCCACATCTCATTCCTTGCATTGCACACATCATGGCACATTGTGTTCTAAGCACTCTACCATCATAAAAGATTAATATATGCCATATAACCTTATGAACCATATTTTGTGACATTCTATATCATGTTAGAAATGACACCTACAAAGACAACGCATGTTATTTCTCCATTTTGTATTAGTAGAACCTATATCCCTTTACTACCATGCTCCACAACAAAAGACCCAGTGAAGCTCATCATCACAGGGAATCTGGACAACTTCCTCCATAGCTAGGAACAATAACTTCTGCTGAAGCTTTCATAATAACAAGGAAAAAAGGAATTGCTTTATGAAAGGTTTCTTTTTTAACATGCTAATTCACTTATACTTCCAGATAAAGCACTCAGAAGAAAATTTATTTTATATTAAAATGAGGAACGGAAGGGGAAGCATTTTAATTAAGCTGTTTGGTAGCACATATAAAGAATGATGCCATTAGAAGGAAAAGTGTGATAGTATCCTAATTTCAAGTTTAGCATCTGGCCACAAAATGATTTTTAGAAGTTCTGGATAAGACAAAAACCCAAAGCATGTAGAAACAAGCATAAAAGGTGATATATTTTTAAACTAAATCATTTGCCTTCATCTACTCACCAGTTTTTAAGAAGAAACAATATTGTTTGCATTCACAAAATATGCTGAATGTCATTTACTGTGAACTCTTGTTTTGGGGTTTTTGGGGGATGTTCTATGACTCAAAGGTTCTTTAGCTTTCAGGGAGTATTAAGACCTTTAGAAAATATTATTCTGCCATTAAACTTTTAAAAGGCACTATTTGAATTGAATCAAGTCTGTATTACTTAGCAGTAAAGGAGATTTCACTTACTGTCATCTGTCATTTATTTGTTGCAGGCATAAAGAAATTGTAAGGTTGGGTGGGCTCTTCATTTTTCTTTTTTTCCTTGCAATAGGTCTGATTTTGAGACTTAACTATTGCACAACTATCCCTTGTGTATTTTTGAGCATTAAAACGCAGAAAAGCAGAAGAGGGAACCTGTAGGAGCACCAGTAAAGCCTACTGCAGTCCGGTAACACAGAGGGACAAAGAGTGAAACCAAGGAGACACCTCAGGGTCAAACTGGGGCTTCAAAGCAAAGAGGTGACCTCTGTCTGCTCGTTTTATTGTTATGTCCAGCCAGGCCTTGAACATAACTTGGATCCTAGATCCATCATTTAATATATGTATTTCCACAGGGTCAGGGTCTGTCTCATTGTACACATAACGTCAGGGAGATAAAAACAGGGCCAAGGGGACCTGGGTAAGACAGGGAGGTAGGAAGAGGATGATTTGTCCCTCTTTATTCAATCAATTAATAAAAATGGGGTGCAAATTGTGAAGTTCTGGGGAAAAGAAAAACATTTACCGTTCGAATGCTGCCAATTATTTGCATAATTCAGCTGCCATTCCTTGCAGGGGGTGGCTGCAAACAGCAGGTCTAAGGGATAGGAAATGGAAAATGTCGCTGCTTTTAAATTTCCAAAGGCTGGTGCCGCAAAGGTGACTGAGTGGTAGATGAAGAGAAGTGGAGTAGCAGTGTGAGAGCAGATAGAGTTGAGCAGGAAAACTGTCTTTGTCTTTCTCTCTTCTTTCCAATTACATTTCCACAGAAACCAGGAAATCTACTACAGAATTTAGAAAAAAAAAAATCCCTGTAGATTTATATTTTCCCTGAGGGGTCTTTTGATACTACAATTGTTTTGTAGTATAAAACCTGTAATTAGCTATTTGGGTTTTGCCTAAACTTGGGGGTACTTGACTTTAATTACCAATCAAATGTAACACTACATCTGCATTCATGCAGTCATCAGTACTAAATCACACATACAAAACTTCTTTCATCTGAAGACAATAGAAAATTCTTTTATTTGTTCTCACTCAGTTCTAACCGAAAATAACAGATGCTGCTAAGAAAGTTTGAGTGTTATGTTTATAATAGTTCGCAAAGCAAAACAGCCACATGCAGAGAGAGGGGAAGGAGATTGGGTGCAGACAGGATTTAAATGGGTTTATTGTACTTGACTGACAGTTTAAGGATGGGGAGAGGCAAACGTCCTTCTTCTTGGTCTGTAGACTGGACCAGTAAGTAGCAGTTATGAAGGGAATGTTTGTATGGATTTACTGCAAAGTAGTGTAGTTTCGATCTTATTTCTTCTTTATTGACTCCATACGATCCCTGTTCATATGTGGGGAGAGAAAGCAGACATTTGTGAAGGCAATTACTGTCCTTCTCCCCTGTTAAACCACCCCTTTCCCTCATCTCATGTCTAGAATCTGTGGAAACAAATAAAAGTTGGTGGAGAAGTTGCTGTCACACGTCGATCTCAGCCCTGCTCTTTTCAAAATATGCATCTTCCCAGCCTCTTTTTAGCACATCTAAGATGCCTGCTCTTTGAAGCAATGGATTTTCATACAGAGGTAGCTGCAGTGGGTGGCCAGGAGCATCTTGGTGTCACCTGAATAGCTGGTTCCAGAAGCACCAGAGTCAATGTGCCCCATTTCCTACTAATTTACATTTTACAGTCTATTGACCTTGCTATCCAAAAAGTGTTATTCCTGATGAGCTTTAGTCAAACCTGGAATAGCTAATCTCTCTCTCTCCATCTGCTTTTATTAAACTAATAGAAAATAATTATTTTTAAGTGTACTTTTTTTTTCTTTGTCTCTCAATATGTACGCTCAAATAAAAAATGTGCTCTCACAAGCCTTGTATCTGTAACAAACCTAGCTAAAGACAGTCTAAATTCAACAAAACAGCAGATCATTTTTTCCTGAAAGGCTGGAAAACTGCAAACCATCAGTTGCCTTGTATTGCCAACTGTCTAGTCATCATACAAGCTCACAAAGACAGGAGCAATTCTTTTTTTGGTCTATATTTCTTGCACAGGAACAAGCTTCAGTAGCTGTGACTTTAGCCTGTCCATTAACACAAACAGTGCTGAGAGGAAAAGAAACCCTCCAAAAAACCCCAATCCCCAAACAGAAAACTTGGAGGCAAAATCATATTTTCCTGTACCTTCTTGATAAAAGCTTTAGTCATCCTTCAAATAGGGTTCTGTGAATCTTGAGTGTGGTTCTGCATCTAATGGCATGGATGGGATTTACAGTTGTGTGAAGTCATTAATTGTGCATTTTTTTCCATTTTTTGCTGACTGGCAAAGAATTTGTACCCAGTACTAAGACTGGCATGAAAAGACAGAGAAATCAAATTAGCAGAAATTACTTTCATATAACACTTTTTCTGTACAAGCTTATTCAGCATCATAACTGCATCCCTCTGACATCCTAAATATTCTGTAGGAATCAAATCCACAGCCTTCCTGAATTATAAATATATTATGTATTTTTGCCGTGCATCGTATCTGTATTTTGAACAGGGTAGGAGACCTCAGTTCTTAAATGGGGATATTTTTAATACCTTTTGTCAGTAGACAGCAATTGTTTCAGGGGTCAGGCCTGTTTATTTATCCCAGAGACACTGAAAAAGTTTAACCAACCTTTATTTATTTATTTATTATTAAGAACAAGCAGTAATGCAAAAAGTCTTCATACATGAATAAAATATTAAGTTAGAGGCATAATTAATATAAAAGGATACAGTGAAATAGAAAGGTGGCTAATACAGCCAGCAAACCATATATCAATGCCAGTTATCATATTTCATTGGAAGACACTAAACATCGAAAATCAAGCATGGTAATTAATTAGTCTCGTTCCTGTTTAACCTGAAGGTTGCATATATAAAGAAATCAGGTTGACTGTGTGAGCAAGGAGAATAAGTAGTTCAGCTAAAGATCAAGAGGGGCAGAAGGAAGAAGTGGAGGGGAAACAAGGGTAAGAACTGCCTTTGTTTATTGCATTATAAAAACACTTTACTGATTTAATTCCTGTTGACTACACTCTCACTCAATTAAGAACTTGTTTCCTGTAGCTGGAATAATTGGGGGTTTTTTGGATGGATTGCACAAATTTTAGGATTCTGAAGTATTCTTTCACACTCTCAAGCCATAATGAAATTCAGTGTGCTTTCCCTAGTTTCCTTATCACTGGTCATTCTTCTACTAGGAGATAGCATATTTGTTGACTAGGACAACTACATAAACCTTGGGAATTTGGCTTTCTATCCTGTGCTTTCCACTTCCTAGGCAAAGATGAATTACAATCAATTTTCATTTGCATGCAATAGGAATGGATTTTCCAGGTAGAGGAAAAGGCAGCTGTAGCATAGAGAAAAAAAAGTACATCACTTTGCAACCAAAAAAACCTCACCAAAACCAGTCAAGATTGGAACTTATGGATAAAAAAAAAAAAAGAAATGCTCTAAAATTGTCAGTTCCTCAAGTCAACAATTATGAAAGTGAAAACTTTTAGCAGGTTTTTCAATATTTTGAAACCATTTTCCCAGTTTTGATAGATATTACAGAAACAGTTTTGAAATTGTTGAATGATTCCATTTATGAATTTATAGGAGAAAAATATAGGTTTCCACTTAAAATGAGCCAATAGCTCTCACAAGAGTGATAAAAATTCAAAGCTGACATTACAAACTTAATCCTAAAAAATGATATGTTTGAATTCACTCAAACTACCGTCATTCTTTTCAATTTGTGTTAAACAAGTTCTAACAGGTTTACTTTCTGTGTGATTAAGGATGGGAGTTTTGTTTTTTCCTAAAGACTGTATTTTCCCGGAATGGAAAAAATCAATTCCTGTTCAATTATACTCTAAAACCTGGATTTTAGGCCTACTAAGAGCCAGGCATATTTAATGAAATGTTTCTCCTCAAAATGTCAGTAGCAAAATTGTTAATTAGGTTCCAGTTGCAAAGCCATTATTCAACCGAAGGAGAATACATGTTTAATTTCAGATAACAGAGTGTGCAGTATAGACAGATGAGAAAGTTCACAGGAGCAAAAAAACAACTTTCTATGCCAATGTATTTTTTTTTAAATTTAGTGAATAATAATAGCCATATTTCTTATTTGATTAGAAAAATTTAGTTGCATATATTTTGTCTTTTTTGTATGCAGACATAGCACAGATTAGAGCTGAAGAAATGCTGGGAAATTGGGGTTTTACAGGTGGCTTAGTGGGAACTATCAGTCTTGGCTTTCAAGATGTTTCAAGGCGTTGTCATTCATCCAGAAATCTTAGTCTCGTTTAGAGCTAGACTTCTAGACTTCCAGTGCAAATATTTGTCCTTCTCAAGCATTGATTTTGTTTTTCTGGGTGGTAGGATCTAGTATATCTGAAGACTTTGCAGTATGAGATTTTGACACCTAAAAATGCAAGATAACAATGCAATCTACAGAGTTTACAGGAATAACTAAGCTTGTGAGAAGCCAAGTTCATTAGGTATCTCCCATTTTAATCTAAAAGTTCTTTGGCTGCTTAACAATTATTTGTGCATGCTGAGAAGTGTCCTGTTATGCCTCTTCTTCATTTCTTTTATGCAATTTGTACTCAGCCTTTTCTCAAAGAAACTTCATTACTTTTGGCAAGAACTTCTGGTCTAGACCTTCTGTGCCATAGGTACGTTGAGATATGACTTTCTGTAGGAAACTTACCCAGAGACAGAAGTTGTAAATGATCATGACAAAACAACATCATGCCAAAAAGATGATGATTATATATTTATCTGGTTTATATGCAGTATATCTTTAATATTTTTGGATGCAATAAATGTGCACAAAACCACTGAAATTCATATCAGCTTCCTGTACAGAGACCTTGATCAGTGCATAATGGAATGAATGTACAGTGAATTGGTCAAAATCAAAGGCACTGGACCCTTATAGCTGGAAATTTAGTCTCAGATGACTCATTTTTAGTGTGTTCCAGAAATTATTGCAAAGAGGTAGTGAAATGGCCCCAAATGGGTCGTGCGTCACAATGTACTTGCTGTTTTGCCCTCTAATGCTGTGGTGACCTGGATATATCTGAATGTCACTTCAGAGTGCATCATCTGAGCCTTGATTGCTGAACCCTTGGCCTATTTAGCTTTTCACTGTCTTCCCCCTTCTCTGGATGTCATGGGAGACTCCCATAGAGAGGTAATGCTCTCCTTAAGTAACTGAGGTAAAAAAGGATGGATTCTATGTGTTTTGGATTTTTTTTACGGAGTCAGTGGGGAAGGCTCACATTTTTGCATTGCACAAAGAGAATAAAGTATCATGCCAGTATGGGGATTAGAAACTAGACATCTGGAGGAAATTCATACTGACCCTGTATAGTTTAATAAACAGAAAGCTCTGTAGGATAACATGGCTTCTTCTGACAGTTGGTTTTTGTTTTGATCCTGACATTGCCCACTTGAAGCCAGCTAACCATGAGGATACAATGATCTCTGTAGACCCCGCAATAAAACAAGCATCAAAGTCAGCAAACACACAAAAGACCAATGCAAACTAAATTTAATTCTTATTGCTTGGGTATTTTTACTTCAAATTAGCATGCACTGATGAGAAAGGCTGAATCTTGTTTCATGTGCCTGTGTTCATAGTGGCAGTTTTCAGTGAATACAAGGAAATGTAAGTAGGATTTGATGTCACTGGCTACTTTCTGAGCCTCCCAGAACACTCAGCATCTGTACTTAAAAGCTCAAATCTACTTTGTGCTTTTTACGTTCAGGAGGTGCAAAGAAACTGCAAACACAGACGGAGCGATGCTTGGGTTGAGGGTGTCAGTGCCAAAGCAGGCAGTTCAGCATGTTAATTGCTTCTACTACTTGGAAACATCTGGAGCTAGCGCTGAACTATATAAAGCCAACTGAAATCGCTACAAAGCTCATCTCTGGCTTTCAGCTGCACATAAAGCAGGGTTTAGGCATTGCATTTGGCATGTAGATTTATTTTTTTCCACCTAGAGAGACATGTTGTATCATAATGTCTGAAGTAGGATGCCTTCACTGGACACAAAACAATTTTATTTAAAAAGTGGAAAACGTGGGCCTGACTGTTTGAAGCCCAGCCTCTGACAATTGTCTTTGCAGAGAGAAATTGTGAAAGACTGCTCACAGAAATTGGGATCTTGGAGTGTGGCAGTTACGGTGATAAGGATTCATTTCTGTGGGTTTTAACTGCATCATTGGTGAACAACACTTTTTAGGCTTTTTTACAAGGTTACCACCGTGGTTCCAGCTAAGTTCTGACTAGCGAAAGTAAAACAATTTTCTTCAGCCAAGATTTCTTCTTGGCGAGACCTGTCAGTTCTGAATTTTAATAAATATTTGAGGTCATTTGTTATGGCAAATAGGAACTGAGGTACAACTATTATATTAAATTTCACCTGTGGTATAGGGCCAGAGTTGAACTTCTCTATTTTTGTTATCCTTTGTGTGCACTACGATGCTTGCACCAGTAGAAATTTTGAAGTGAAACAAAAAATGATTAAAAAAGGAGAAAAGAGAAGAGCTAAAACATCCAAAGACCAAGAAACTTCCCCTTCCCCTGCGAACTGTGATAACAATTAAAAATAGAATAGTACTGAACTGTCCCCTCAACTAAAAAGAAACTAAAAATTGACATGAAAAACAGACTTGTACACAAAGGCAGCATGTGACAGAAAGGGAGTCATCAGAAGGGTGAAAAAACCAGATATTTTCTTTTTCTTTAATTTTAATTTTGCCCAGTGGCAGTCCTATTTCTTATTTCTCTAGTGTTAATGAATACTGAAGTGGAAAATTGCTGATTTCTGTGTCTGTGTAACATGGGGATAATAACATTATCCTATATTTATGAAGTATCACTTTTCTATAAATACATACATTTACTGTTTGACACTAGAGTGCTTGTGTAAAACTTTAAAGTAGGTATATAGAGATAGGCAGAAAGAATCTGACACAAATTATTCCTTTTATCAGTCCAACCAAGTCCATGTTAGAAACGATCTTTCCTGAAAACCCTGGTATTTGATCAGATTCATTCGCAATTTTCTGCTGCACTTATTTAATCAGACAAATTATGTCTCTATTATTTGACTCTATTAAAAAAAAAACCAAAACAAAAAACAAACAAACTCCAAGGTTATTGAATGTGTAGCTGGTGTGTATCTGTGTATCTGTATCTGGTGAATGGAGAAATATTTTTCCTTCTTCAAGAGAAAATATATATTTCTTGCAGATCTTCTCAAGGGTTCCAGGAAGATAAAATCCTGGAACTGAACCACTACCGAAAGCAGGCAATTATTCCTTTTTTTTTTTTTACAATTTTAACCTGGTAAGGCTAGGAAACATTTTATTTTCAATATGTTTTTTTTCTCTTCAAGTAAGGAAAGACACTCTTCTCCCCTCCCTGCCTTGTTCCCTTTCTCCTTCAGCAAGGCCACAATGGGCAGACAATTTCAGAGGTGACACAGGGACACCACCGAGATGTTTAACTCATACCAAGAGCTGGTGCAAGATACCAGGGGGGTCTGAAAAGCCAGTGTCTGCCTGGATCACCCTGGGACACTTCTTTCTTCTGTGTACTGGTGTCAGGAGTGTGTGTTGTAAGGGATCTTGAGCGCATAGCCGTGCAATAGCTTTTGAATCGTTTGTATGACCTTCACATCTGCCGGGCTTAATATTAGAATCCCTTTCTGTTATTAAAAAATATCTCCCTATCACTGAGAAAAAAAAAAAAAAAAAAAAAAAAAAAAAATAAAAACCAACCAGAATTTTCTCCTTACCCTAGAACTTTTAATTGGGTTTGTGTGTTCCTTTTTCTGCCGTGCCGTGTAAATAAGTGAGCAGGGGTATGGCTGTTTTACCTCGTAGATGGCAGAAACTGTCCTCGGTGATAACACAGAGCAGATTTTTTTTTAAAGTTTTGTAGGGCAGAGTTCTAACGTGGTTTTAAAACCGCCCTGTACCACCTTGACCAGCAGACTCCTTTGAGAAAATAAAACCTCCAGAAGCTTCCAGTAGGTACCGGTCCCCTCTGCCTGTCAAGATTATGCCAGAGGCTGCAGACCACAAACCTCGTGTGACCAGAGGGGAGATTGCAGCCTGAATACTCAGGGTGTCTGTTGCTTTCTGGCACTTTTGCTATACAGACAGCTAAGGATTTTTTTAATCACAATTTATTCAAACCCCTCCCTCAATCTATTCTTTTCTGTCTCTTTAAATCAGAAGAAAAAAGCAGTTCTTATTCTAATGCGAGTCTTCTAGTTAATCTGTATGTCTTCTTCCTTTGGGGCTGTATTTTTAAGTTGGGCTAGTGCAGAAATTGCAGGCAAAAGAAAACTCAGCCCAGTTTTCGAACATTTGGTAGGATATTTAGTACTCTACAAGAAATGCAGATGAGCATCAAGAAGACAAAAACCTGTCCTGCCTGGCACAGCTAGAAAAAAGAATAGCCCCCTCACTATTTTTCTAGTCATTCTTTTTCAAGAAAATCACTCTTTAGTTACTCATTTCTTTTCCCCATGGTCAGGTTGGCTGCATCTCCAAACACTTGTAAGTACTGTATGTTCTGACATATCCTGAAGTCATGCATTAGCACCTTTTCATTCAGCAAAGGGTGAGAACAGATATCTTTTGGCAGCTGACAGCAGGGAGCAGGCAGAAAGGAGGAGAGTGAAGCTGTAGGACTAGGACACTGTGGTGGCCTAGTGGCTAGCATGGCTAATGTACCAGCTGTGAATAACCTCCTTTTTTTTTTTTTTTCCCTTTTTTTTTTTTCCCTTTTTTTTTTTCATCCCATCCACCCAACAGATGTCTCTCTGTCATTGTCATGTCCTCAAGCTATCCTAGTAAATGATTTGTGCATTATAAGTGAGTCACTAAGGTGGCAATTGAACCTCTTCACAGCTCAAAATTGTTGATGTGTGCACAGAGAGTGCAGCGTGGGGGTGTGCTCGAGAAAAAGAGCAGGAGAGAAGGGGAATAAGGGAAAGAGGGAAGGAGGGAGGGAGGGAGAGAAGGAAAAGACATGTCAAGGTTACCGTGTTTTGCCTGGAGAATCAAAAGGGAGGGCAAATTAACTGCTGGCTCTATTTAGTCTTTTGGATATCCAGCAACGAGGCAGCTCCATCCTACTCCAGCAGATGTACATATCACTTTGAAAGATTAAAAAATGAAGAATGCAGTGATCTGTATTGTATATACACTTTATTCTGTGGAAAGAATGTTAATAAATATACTGAGAGACTGCAAAGTTTGCCAATATAAATAATGTGGCATTTCAAAGTCTGTCAGTAAATGTAATTGAATTTTTCAATGTAAAAATATAGTTCGGTTATAAATTGGAGTCATGCTTGACATTAGTTGGGCATTAGGAGATATTAATTAGATACTGCTCGCTTCTTCCTTCTGATTTCTTTATATTAAATCAATTATCGAGAAAGAGGAATTTGCAAGCATGCAATTTAGAGATTTTTATTCTTGAAAACAAGCTGCCTGGTAATTTTTAGTGGGGGAATAAATGCCTTTTCAAAAACCTTGTCAGTGTGCTGTCTGAAACATGCCCTTCCCAATATGAACACAATATGGAAAAGCTAATCCATTATAATACTTTGTAATGATAATAAGCTACAGTGAACAAGTAGCCTAGGGAAAAAGATGGTAGTAGTCACCTTTAAACAGAAAGAGAATAGCAAGTAATTGTACATTTTTACAGTAGGCTGATGACAACATTTCCTATGACTTTGAACTTACTTTGGCTGTCACTGTTCTGGCAAACATTCTGCATATCAATCAGAGAGTATATTTCCTGCATGACATTTGCAGCATAATGTATAAATTTTACTTATGTGATCTTTGCATGTAGTCATCCTGTTTATATGTAAATATATCAGCCTCCCCATATAGCTTACGCTGCAGAGGCAGCATCACACCCTTCCGCAGGGATGCATTGACCTCTGCCTATTCGGCGTCCACAGGTTGTTTCTCTTTTGCTGCTGGATTAATCTTTAGCCATTTGCACTGTTGGTCATGATGGTTTGGAGCAACATTTTCCTTCAGATATGTTGTGGTTTTGACTGGATTGACCAATCAGAATGACAAATGGCCCCTCCTTCCCCCTCTAAGGAAAAGAGAGGAGAGGAAGAGATCAAAGAGATTTATGAGTTTAGAAAGAACTAAACTACTTTAATGAAAATATTAATAAATAATGAAATAATAA
>JAOXJM010000019.1:78051967-78070550 GCA_026413425.1 Tringa solitaria
GCCTTGGCTTCTGTTCTGCTTCATGTCCTGTTCCTAGGGGTTTAGTCATTCGAGACAAGCAAACATCCAAAAGGCTTCAAAGCTGGGACAAACTACTTCAAGGTTTCACGCGTTATCTATGACAACTACTTAACCCTTTATCAAATAAATATGAGTAATGCAGTAGTTCATAGTTGCCTTGATTCACACACAGAACTGCCAAAAGTTGTGATTAATATGGAAGCATTCTTATACCAGTCTGCAAGTCATAGCTTCTGGGTTTCATCAGCACCCAAAGTCAACAAAATGCATAGGGTTTTTACCCAATCTCCTCTTTCAAAAATTAAATACAGAAAGGACAACATATTTCTGCAATAATCTTATTTCTTCCCAAAAGTTATTACTGTGTAGTAAAGCCAATTATGTCCCTGTTATCTATTACAGTATTGTTTAATTGATTGAGTCCCTGCCAGATTCCATCTGACTCCCTTGACCACCCTGGTGTTTGTTAGGTCCAGTCCTAGCAGCAGACAGCAGTTACTGCAACATCTACAACATAATAGGTACGTCTTATAGGCACATCACATCATTTAGCTATCAAACTCTGTAACGTGGAGAACACCACAAGCACGTGGCTTTGGAGATGTCCAGTTCTTCTAAGCTGTCTTAATCCTAGATCGGTTCTTTGGAACTTGTATTTATTTATTAATTTTTGTTTCCAGGGTGCTGCTTCTCCTGTCTGCAGGGTATCCTAATCTGTAAGGTACAATTCATCCCTTTCTAGAGGGTCCACACAAGGTCTGTTCCCCATTTAAATCCCCTGCACACGGTCAAAATGCACTTGCTAAAATTCTGAGCCGTCCTCAATTTTACATAGTAGATTCATCTCTATTGGAACTTTATCTAGTTTGAGTCAAATGGTCATATCTGTGTTGTTTTAAGACTAGGAAGAGGGACTCCACCTCTCAAGCCAAGGAAGAACCGAGTTTTGTTCTGTCCAAAGAAATTCTCCATCAGAATTCATTAAGAGCAGCGCTATAGGAAAGAGTATCATTAAAAAAAAACCCCACACATTCACATGCCTGCTTGAAGATCCCAGGTGTGCAAGCTGAGGTATTTTGAATTGCTGTGGAGCCAGTGTTTTTACTTACTGCTGAGGAGGAGAGGTACAATGAAATAAGCTTTGGTGAGGTGTTGGCTTACAAGGAGTAATGGATGTGGTGGAGTTGTGAGATGTACAGGGTGCAGTCCTGTTCTCACTTTTCAGGGCAGGTCATCCAGGCGTATTTTTGGTATTTTGAGTAAATCTCAGATGTCAATGAGGTGTCAATGCAACTCTGAGTATTGCCTTCACTTTGGCTGACACCTGTGTGTAGACACTCAAACCTATACATGCACACTAAGATGTGACTCCTTGGTCATGAAAGAGCACTTCTCCCTTTCCCCCTGCCTGGTGCTCCCCCGCTAATGCTTGAAATCTTAGAAATTATATTTTGATAGTTCTGTGAAGCTCTCAAAGCTCTTTCAGTGGGCAGGTGAATATTGCTATGGGAATTTTAAAAGAGAACGAAGACTCACAAGGGTTAGGAGAGCTGACTAGGGCCCTGCAGAAAATATCTAAGGTGGGAAACAGGGCTTGGAGTACTTGATTCCTCAGCTGTTGCACACATGGTCATCCAGATCTGTTACAGCAGATAACATGAGTTGCTACATCACATTTGTCTCACAGCAGTCTGTCCCTCCTTTATTTTTCTGCAATAGCTCCTTAAATTTATTTACAGCCTTACGCATTAAGCTCATTGCTAAGATGTCTGCGTTGTGCTGGTGAAGTCAGTCCTGGCAAAACTGCTATTCAAGAGCAATAAGCCATGTCCCCTAACATCCTTTAGCCTAATGGTTTACCACACATATAATTATTTTATCATCTTAGGTGTACGCTACAACAATTTCCAAAACTAATTATGGTAGCGTCTATATATCAGACCTTGGGGTGGCTCATTTGCAAATGTAACCTAACATATTCCATTTTCTTTACATTTAAAGGAAGCTTTGCCCTGAAAACTAAACACTGATTAAAGCTGTACTCTGCTGCTTTGTGGTGGTATTTTTAATAAAATATTATCCATGGTAAAATGTAAATAAAAAAGCAAATTGGTTCATTCATCATATATTTTAAGCAGTTAAAATGAATGAACTCTCCTTTGAGGAAACATCTGACCAAGCAAAATAATGGTTATGCATTTGAGAAAATGTTTAATGAACTCACTGGTTAAAATGTTGTTATTTTAGAGCCCATTACTATGTGTTTTAAATTAATTGAGGCCGTGTTGCTTGAAAGGCCGTCCCATCCTTCCTCCCCCCCCTTTCTGTCCTAACGTACCAAAAATAATTGACCTTAGTAACATATGTGGGAGCAAAGATCTTCCCTGGTCAGGAATGCTGGCTGCACAGTCACATATAAGAGCCCACAAGTGGAGGAGTAGCTATTCATGAATCTTCTCTCCACAATCATTTGTCTAGTGTCAGTTCAAAGTCAGGGAACTTGCCAAAGATCAAACACATTTTTTCTTTAAACAGTTCTTATTGTAAATATTCTAGCTGGTGTTCATTTTCCTTTTCTTCCTGTTCTGAAACATACATATTTACCATGCCAGTAACGTTTGGGTTTTATAGGTTGAAGGAAAATGTACTGCTTGTCTGCAAAGTAAGATTATTTCAAATAATAATGTGTAATCCTTTGGTACTGGAAACTAGCAGAAATTGAATTACATAAAAATAAGAAAATAAACCCCCAACCCCAGAATTTGTGGAAGCTCAAGAATTTAGCCTGAACATAACAGTAGATGCCAATCTAATTTGCCCTTTAGGTGAACTTTAAAACTTGTCCCATTTATATGGTTTGGTAATATGACTTAATGTGTTAGATTTATGCTTCATTAATATTCACAGATGGCAAAATATATATAAATATATATTTGCTCTTCCTATGCATATCAATTACTAATATCATATTTCTTTTTTGATGGCTTTAATATTCCTAATCTATAGAAAAGTGAAGATGAGATTATCAGGACCAAGCTTTCAAACCACAAGTTGAAAAATTGTAGAGGTATCAAAGACCCATTTTAGACCCAATTACATGATGCCACGGCTGTGTGAAGTTGCCAATATTTGAGGGAACTTGTCCACCCATCCCAGGTGGAGCTTGTCCTGCTGCAGTTGCTGGAAGAGTAGTGTTGGCAGCTGAAGGCTGAGCTAGGCTGGGTGTAGGGACCACCAGGAGGTGCATACAATGCAGTGGAAGAGCATCTCAGTTGTGGAGAGGACTCAGAATGAAGGAGGTGCACTGATATTGTGAGTTAAGTTGACCTCATGGTGAAGGTGGAAGGAGAAAGCTATCAGGGTCCAGGGTGGCCAAATCCAAACCATGACAATGCCCTTCTGTATGGCTATGTATTATGACTCTCCGTTACAGTATTTCTCATGGTTAGCAGTAAAAGGAGTGTAAAACATGTGTGATACTAAATGTTTTTGTCTGCAGCCTTTATTTCTACCGGTTCCAAAAAGATGAATCTGTTCCAATTCCGGGGTTTGGTATTGTTAGCTTAATACTAGTTTCTACAGCTGGAGTCTGGCAAGAGGAGGGCTACTTAAATTCATGTTTTGGTTTTGAAGCTTTATTAGTCAGGTTTCATTCTCCTGGATGGAAAAAAAAAATTAAAAACTGAAAACAAACTCAATTCATATAATTTTAAAAGGTGCCCATGTAAGGCAAAGGGGATAAAAATGCAGGAGAGAGCCAGACCTGTACCTACATCAAGATATACCCTTCCCAGCCACTTTTTGTGAAATAAAATCCAAAGTACCCAGGTCACCCTTGAAAAATGGACAAGATTTGTACAAATCTAAGAGAAGTTTTTGGTATCATTTCCAAAGAACTGTCCTGCCCTTTAAGAAGGCTGCTTTGTATCAGTGCAGCTTGACTTATAAAAATTAGCTTCACCTGAACTGGGAGATGACTTAATTCTTGTAAAAAAAAATCTGAGTCTTACAATGGCTTTGAGGGGCCCTTCTGACCACTGCAGTTGTGCACATGAAAGAAAAGGAGACCCGTGTTTGCCTCTCTCAGGCTTTCTCAGAAGACAGTCACCTGTTTGGATTCACTTACTGTGAGTTGGGTCACAAGGAGATAAATGGTCAACTGGAAGTGTTGGATGCAAGCAGTTATTAGGAAAAGGCAGCCTCTCAGTATATAAATATAACGCATTTAAAAGAATGTAACTTTGAAAGTAAGCCAAAATTACCATTTCCCTGATATCTTTCATATCTACGAATACAGGAGCTGAAATATGTGCTTGTGTTGCAGATGCAGACTCCGAACAAAACAGAAAAAGAAACTCACAAAACATAATTTCAGGGAAAATGGAAGCCATTTCTTTAAATGTTTTCCAATTCATTTATTTACATTATCTTATTATTTATATATAGTGTAAAATAGACTGTTTCATTTCCTTTTATGTTTATAACAGACATCATTCATGTAATGTATCGTGTATGTATATTGCTAGCAAAATGACAGTGTTCAGTCTGAAACTTGATTATTATACATTATTATACTACAACAATTATTATACTGTTATTGTTTTACTACTTGTCTATACATTAACCTATGCATTCTACATACCGTTGCATGGTATGAATATTCCTTTATGAGGAAATAAATATAATTTTTTTTCACCTGATACCAGCCCAATCTTGAACTCTCTATTCTCTACTCTTAATTTAAAATTCGAGGTCAATGAGTGTTTCTTCTCTTAAAAGTCACAGAGTTTAGTAGAATGAATGGCATACACTCTTTAGGCTTCAAATCCATGGTTGTTCCATGCAGAATAAAGCAGTTTCAGGAACCAATATTTATATATAAACTGTATAAAATTAGACAAAAAGTATAACATGGAAAATAACAGTTGATTTAGATTGCCTGAAGTTTTTGCAATAAAAACTTATTAAAGAACTGGTTTTGTCCCACATGTAGATTAAATTGTGGCACATATCTTAAACAGTTGCGTGTACATTTCTTGCCACAATCATGTTTCATTGGATCATGAAGAGATGACAGAATACTTTCAGAGGAATGTGACAAGATGGGATTTACCTGAACTGACAAGAACAAAAGGTGTTTAATGAAGTCTAGAATATGCACTAAAGGTCACATAAGAAGAACATTGCCTCAATATTGAAAGTCATTTGCAATTAGAAGCAGAAGTAATTGGATTCCTGTGATACCTCCTTCTTTCCTTTCTATCTGACACACATGGACATTACCTATGACCCTGGATTAAATATTAATAAAATGCAGATTTAAAATATTAAAACTTTACATTCATGTTAATAAGTACTGTCAATCTGTTGAGACTCAACATATGGCTAATTTAAGAGTTAAGATCAGATGTTCATAATTCTCTAGATTATCAATGTCTTCTTTTTTTTTTTTAATTTCAGCATTTCACTGTGGAGTGAAATAAGTTGGTATTTTTCTGGTGCCCCCGGGAAAAGGAATCCTATTTTCACTGTGATCTGAGATCAACAATGCTAATAATGATTACAGACAGGTACAATTTTCTCATTAGGATAAATTCCAGCCTGTGGCATGAGAAGGTGCCATTAATTAGAGAAAACAAGGATCATGGTATTGGCAAAATCCTAATTTTAGTATGTGTATATCTGCATCATTCAAACCAAAGGAAGACCGAACCAACAGAGTTTATTTTCAGATTTCTGTGAAAATAATGTAAAAAAAAATATATGGGGGGGTTTAGGTTGTTTTGTGGTTTGGGCTTTTTTTTAAATCTTGATAAGAAGAAAAAGATATTTATATGTGTAAAGACATACAGTTCAGTCTGGCACTCCAGGTAGGTGCAAATAGTTAGAGATATTTTCAGTGATAGTGTGAAAATCTGAGTTTCTGACATTTCTGAGTCTTTTCTCAAAATTTGTCAGAAGTTCAAATCCTTGGTCATTGAGAGGCTTTTCAAGGGTATGGGGTGCTTCTAGTAGCTCTATTTGAACTGGAACCTTAATTTTGAAGATTTGACATACTGGGTGACTTATGATCTCATGAGTAGGAAACAACTAACAAGAAGTGTGTTTGTGGAAGAAATCAGGGCTTGTGCAAATTTTTGGGAATTTTTTTTTGTTTTTTTCTGAAGTACAAAAATGGCTGTTTAAAAAGATGGGTATAGTTTCCCCTATTTTCTTCCATCTAAAAGGGTAGATCCTGCTTTAGAATCAGATTATATCTTTTTCCTTTCACTCCCCATCTTCTTTTTTCGTAATGGGATCTGAACTGCCTTTGTTGTGACTGGTTCTAACCCTCTCTGTTCTCTCTGGACTCTGGACCATCTGCTAACCCAGAGAGAGAGAAGGATTGTGTGGGAAGAAGCACAACAGACTACATATAAAGCACATAGCTATCTAGATGGGGTGAGGAAAGACAGTAAACTATGATCTCCACAGCTCTTATCCTCACCTCTCATATGGGAAAAATGAGAAAAGAGGAAGCTAGTGTCCATTAAAAAAAATGCTTTAATTTTAAAGCTTTAAAAACAAATCCATTGGAGGATGATTTACAGTCCCTTATCTCCCTTCCCCTCCCCCTTTTTTTAATGTTAAAGGATTTCATTAAAATTGCTTATTTATTCCAAATTCAGCCTGAAATATTTCAATAGGTGCTTTTAAAACTTTTTTCCACTTTAAAAAATTGCAAGAAATTTTTGAAAGATAACCAATGTTGTCAATGACATTGTCAACAATTACTGTTTTATAAGTTTCTGAAATGGTAAGAAAAATTTTGGTCAGTTCCATGTGTACTGTTTGCTCAGTATCATGCAACGCATCAGTGCTAGGACTAGGATTAAAATTCCCAGTCTAATCTTCTTTGTTCTGACCTTTAGTGCTCAGCTCTCTCATTACTGACTCTGCTATTAAAAGCATTTAAATCAACAGTATGATATATTTTTGACAAGGAAGTTTAACTATAAGCAGAATTAAGGGTACGCTATTTAAAAAAACCCTAAAAGTCTGAAGTTTTCTTCTGATATACAGACATTTACATTTTCTAAAATGTTGTACATGCAGCACAAGGTCCTCACAGTGACCAGCATTTCCAGATTTCAAGTGATAACATACAGCTGAAACTGGTGTGAGCAAATTCTTTAAACTTCTGGTTGCTGGCTGCCAACTTCCTTTCTTTTTCTGTTTCTATGGAGATGGAAGTTAGTTCAGCAAAAGGAAGTTAAGTGAATTCTCTACAGCGGTCATGTCCAACTGTCGTAGCTTCAGGGCCTAAAATACTCTCTCGAAATAGCCAGGGAGATATAACCAATATTTTGGGGATAGGTTGTTGGCTCTGGGTTAAGGGTATAGTGGAGAATTCCTGCGATGTGGGAACACTGGCATGAGGAGAGCTCAGGAACTCAGTTTTATATTAAATATACACATTACTGAACAACCAAAAGTTATGGAAGCGTGAACTATTTTCCCCACTTCCACTGTAAAAGGAATGCATAACCTGTATGCAAGACCTGTAAACTTTTTTTTTTTTCAAGTGTAAAATGGATGGCACCTGTTTCAACAGAAATATCATGAGTTTTCTTTGACATAGGTGAGTCAGGAGAAAAGGTCATTGTCTTTCTTACCTCTCCCACATCTTGGCAGTCCCAGACATGAAGCCTCAAACCATATACGTTGCTTTTACCAATCTAGACTGGACACAGCAAGGAATCTTAGACTTTCCTTTCTGTTTTATTTAAGTAAAATGTCACCACTGCTGCTGCCTGGTTCTCCATCTTTAGCAGAACCATGTGTTTATAAAGTCACTGCTATGTTGACACACAGGCCAGATTTTCCTTTTTCTTCTCAGCCAAAATGACAGGTGTCTTGAAGCTCATTTTGTTTCTTTTTTTTTTTGCTTATTTTTCTTTTTTGTTTCAGTTTTTTGGAGACACAGCTGAGGTTGAAAGAAACTTTAGTCTTGGCCAGATGTAAAGGAGAGTTTGTTGCATGGACTGAGCCTTTGTCTCACCTGTGGGCTCAAGGGGGATTGGACTAAGACGGAGGGGAGCAGCAGACCTTCAGGGGACATTTCCCTTTGTGTTCGTATATACCATTAGGAAAACGCAGCTACGGTGGCTTCCAAAGAAAGACTGGGGGAAATCTTACCCAATTTGCAGGTATGTAACTTGTATGTCTTGGGACTTTTGATAGTGAACCAGTAAATTCTGGGTGTGTAAGAGACATACACCTCCCTCCTGTTACATTAATAAAGTTGCATTAGCTTTGAACCTATGTCCTGAAAAAAGAGAATAGGCTTAGAGAGCTTATTAGGTGATGGCATTTACTGGTTTGTCTGAGGGAAAACAGGAAGACACTGGATTAATCTGAGGGAAAGT
The DNA here is from genome assembly GCA_026413425.1 of Tringa solitaria. NCBI lineage: Eukaryota > Metazoa > Chordata > Aves > Charadriiformes > Scolopacidae > Tringa > Tringa solitaria. Next base: position 78,060,397 of record JAOXJM010000019.1, read on the forward strand.
TCAGGAACTCTTCGAGAAATAGAGAGCAAAGATTAGAGCCTATTTTCTTTCTTTTATCCTTGGACCAATGTGTCTGTCTTTTAAAAGCAGAAATATCTGTAACTTTATTTTATATTCTTGCAAATAATCAGGATACCTCTGCAATCATCAGCACTTCTACTGCTTAATCTCACTGAGAACTATTTTATATACCTTTAAAATTGATATTGTAAACCAAACATTTAAAGCTAATTTATATTCCAGCTAATCAAGAGCAGTAATTAAACACCAGGTTCCTTAAATGATATTCTATCACAGCCTTCATGTTTCCCATCACACTACATATGGTCCAATTGTTTACAGATGACAAAAAAAAAATCCCTGCTCAGATGTTAAATCAAGATGTTTTCTTCACTTTCAAATGGTAGGCTGGCAGCCAATTTTTACAATGAGTTATTCTGAGTTTAAAAAAAAAAAAAAAAAAAAAAAAAAAAAAACAACACCAAAAGGAATAGAAAAGAAAGGAAAAGAAAAGGTTTGGACATTCGGCTTGCATAGCCCATCAATATCAGGACCTGCCAAAACGAAGCAGTTTCTTAAGTGTGTGTTCAACCCCGTGTCGGAGTAATCTCTTGGGAAGTTTATCTTTTTTGTGCACATTTGATGCGAGGCTGGAAAAATCAAGAGGGAAATGTTTTATAGCCAGCAATAGGTAACGTGACATCAAAGCATAGACAGAGTTCCCCCGTTGGTACTCTTTGGCAGTCTGAATTTCATAGTGTTAAATCGCAGAGGATTAAAGCATCTCAGGACTCGACTCTGCCATAGTGCCACTGCAAATTTAGAGTAATTCCTTTGTATGCTTGTCTGAAACAAGTAAGAGAACAGAAAAGAAGCAGGCTTGAACCGTGGACTTTTACGGTGTAATTATTACTGACACTTTTATGAGAAAGGGAAAGATTTGGAAAGAGAAATGGGGTCACAAGTTCTCAGGCCGCGGAAGGCAGGAGCCCACACTGGCGGGGGAGAAAAAAACACCTCCACCTCCAAAGCTATCAGAGATTAGGAGACGCTGTGTTTTCAGTGTGCTGTGTCCAGCTTTTTCCAACGTTTTCCCGCTGGGGAAAGAAGAATAAAGAATGAAACAGGGTCCCAAAGACAGGAACATGCGACGTGCAAAACTCATCTGCATTTTTACTTTGTCTGGTGTCACATGGACAGCAGGATTAACATGCTCTGCCCTATTTCCATTCCAGCTTTCGGCTTCCCCAGATGTTTGAAGCTGTGTCATGCAAATTTCTGGGCTATTTGTTTCCGATTGTCTGGAAGAAGTTGTTGTATATGAATCCAAAGCTAAAACTGTAGGAAAAGTGTAATTGGGACAGCGGCTTTCGCTTGTGCCAAAAGGGCCCTGCTGAGGCAGTGGAAATGCCCTGCCCCCATGGGTTTCTGAAACTGTTTTCTCCGTGTGGCTGAGGCAGCAACTTAAAATGTACTTCCAAACTAATAAGTGAAAACAATGGAATAGAGCAACAGATTATGCTTTTTAGCTAGTTCCTCCATGGTGATGCACAGCCCTTTTCCTAACACCTTGGAACACCTCAAAACTGACTTTTTTTCAGAGTATCTCTTCCAACAGCCGTTCTCCTGGCAGTCTTCCTGAAGGCATCTACAATAAAAAAAAAAGCTAAAGGAACTAAACAAAAAACTGCCTTTCCATCCCAGCTCTGGAGCTGCTGTCCAGTCCACTGCCTCAGCCTTGGCTTCGGTTGAACCTAATTCTCGGTGTTGCTTTCACTGAGAAATGTGTAATTTCCATTCACAGGCGTACTCTGGCCACCCAATAATTGCATATTTGTATAAAAGAGGGAGGATCGGCCACCTTGACTGTTGTCACAGTCCCTGAGAACTTCATGGGACCGTTTTCTAGGGAGTATTAGAAGTTTCTTTCCACTTGCAGCCCCTGCTTCTGGGGCAGTTGTAGATGGGTAGGAAAACTCTAGAAGGTTATTGCATTTCAGTCGTGTGGACAAGCTTAGACTGATTGATGCTTTCCAGCATACCTTGATGCTTCAAGATATTGGGAACCCTTGTTTCCTGGCGTACACACGGATAAATTGGATGCTGCTACTCAAAAAAATAGTAAGAAGTGTCTATAATAATTTCACCTGAAGTTTTCAGCTGTCATTTGAGGGAAGTCAAGGGAAGAATGTCAAATTAGCAACACCAATTACTTTATGTTGAACTGCTTTTTTTGGCCAAATGAGAAAAGGGCATTAATTACAGCCTTGGCAAATGCTCTTGCTCTGCTTTCTCTGGACGTATCATGGATGTAGCGTGTATTTAGAACTGGCACACCCACTAGTTTAAGTGCAATATTTGCAAATGAGTTAGATATTTTCTGGCTTTAGGAGCAGAAAGAACAGTAATATTTCAGAAGATGATTGCTGTTTTAATCTTAACAATTAGGAACAGAAAGGCAACCTTTAAATATCAAGAAAATGAACACACTACATAATAGAAAATTGTCATTTTAATGCTGTTTGAAAGGATGAAAGGGAATGCATTCACTATAAATCAATTTTATACTATTTCATACAGGCCTCAGATAAGACACAGTATTTTAATGAAGGCATGACAAAATAAAAAGCCACTAATTTTACTTTTTTTTTTTTCAAATACTGAAAATACGTTGTGTTTAGACTTAAAGGATACAGAGGAAAGTTGAGTGGTAAGAATTGTTTGTAGTCAACAAATATGGCCATGCACAGACCTAGGCCAGTCCGCATCTATGATGTGTTGAGATTGTGTAATTAACAAATTCAGGAAATCTGAATTATGATATGCTGCATATCTACTTCTAGATCAGGAGATGAAACTTGCATTTGCATTCTTGATATGTACAGGTTTTGTCTAAATATATGTCACAGCCAGGGTCAGTTCTAGGCTGAATGAGAATTTAGGTTCCTGAGTTCTTTCCTTGTCTCCGTCTCTCACACGTGGTGTGTCCTTGAAGTACAATTTAATGGCTTTGACTTTCAGGTTTCCTTCCCTGAGATGACATGCACTTACTTAACCAAGTGAATATTTATTTGCTTCTATTCCAACAGAAAGCCCTCAGTGCTTTTAGTTTTCTCTGCGTTGGATCCTATTTAAAAGTTTGCGAGATATTTTGAGATCACATAATGAAATTTATAAGTATTAAAGGACAGCTGAAGACCTACCAAAGTATCACCAGTAGCCCACAGAAAGAATACCAAAACCTGGACTTAAAATATAAGTTGGTGTCTGTGTTCAAGTGTAATTCTATGCAGTTAGTCTAGGTTTGAGTCCTCCAAAAAGAGTATTCGGCCCATAAAACTTTGAAAGTAAGAAGATTAGTTCATCCTTAGCTGTTATTTGGAAGGCACTTCTACATAAGCTCTAGGATTGAGAGAGCAGTTATATAATGATGCAACTGCAAAGTGGTAATAGAATATGTATTTTATATTTAGATTACAGTACATATAATAAAAATAAAAGTAATATTTACATTCCAATTTTTCCTTGTATTTTCCACCATATATGAACACATTATTATCATTTGTGGAGAAAGCTTCTTTGATTTTTGGAAAAGTGTGCCTAAATCTGTTTATCCAGTCTCTTTGGTTTGTAATATTCTTAATAGAATTATAAAATTTATTATGTCGGGAAAGGAATCAAGTAATATGAATGGGACAGAAAGGGCAGGTCTGGTTTGTTATGAGTAAGCTCTCCAGAATTAGTAAAATTAAGCCTAATGTAACCACTCAATGCAAAAAACAAAGACTAGCTCTCAGTCTTTACTCCCTGGTAGCTAGAGGTGGCAGAACATGGGAAAACAATACGGCCAAACCTCGTGACAAAGAAAGGGAGTATTACTACAATCCAGCAGCACAAAATACAGTTCAAGAAGAAAGAGGGGAACTGTGGACAGATGTCCTGAGCCAAACTGTCTGGTCTGCCTGGAAAAAGATGTACTCATTTATTTATTTATTTATTTTAAAATCATTGCCTAAGGATGTGAAAATATACTACACTCAGGAGGCCTAGGCAAAAGGCACTCCTCTGACTGTTCCTGCCTATATTCAAGAAACACTGGATAAACAAGTAGAGGATACCTCGTCCTGCCTTCTCCAATCTACTGCAGCAGCATGATTCCTAGATGTTGAACTCATGACTTGACCAAACATCAGATCCAACCCTGAGACTCCAAAAGCTCTTTGTACTAACCAAAAAAAACATCTGAAGCTAGACCTCTCCTTTACAAGATGAGAAGACTTAAGGTCTCAAGTAATACGAATTCACAGGCTGGGATACCATAAGGTGTTTAACAGAAATACCTGGTCTTGCTATTTCTTCATCACTTGTCTCCTTACTTTGTATAACTGGCAAAGCAGGTGTTCAAGTACCTTCCAAAACAGTACATACTGGTTTTTTGATAGATTTATCTTTTTGGAGGAGACAATTCCTGAGTTATGTCACCATGTTCTGGAGCAGTGTTTGTGAAGGGAGAGGAGGAGGGTTAGGGTGAGGAGCAGGGAGCAGAGATGGGGCAAAACCTTAAACTGAGAGTTCCCACCCAACATCTGGAGTGCCAGATTCTGGTGGAAAGGAGAATACGAGTTTGCCCCATGGACCTGTAAGTGGTATCTAAGGAGTAATTGTTGCTTTAGGAGTTGTATAGTATAAATTAGCCAATTTAATTTTAAGACACGCACAGCACTTTTGTCACTAGTTTTTATTGCCTCTACCAAAGGAATATGGTACTGGAAGTTTAAAAAGAAACTTTTGTAGGTCACCTATTTCATCTTTCTAGCAAGTCTGAATTGTTCCCTACAGTACATTTTCTTCTTCTTTGTCATTTTCCAAATTAAAAACAGAAGCAATGTGTGTAAAAATATTAAATTAACATTTATTTGACAATAAAGCAAATTACATTTATATGTGAACTTCTCAATTAGCCCTGTAAAGCCTCCCTGGGACCACTATACTGTGAAATCAGTAACATATTTTTATGTTGTATTAAAGACAGATATGAACTTCGTGTTAAGGAAAGGCCACTTTAATTTTCTTTTCAAGTTCAGAAATTGTAGAATGAATTTATTGTTTATAAAAGGAGACTGATAGCACTAGAAACTGGTTTTGTTTATATACAAAGTGGGAGTACAAGTAGAAGCAACTGAATATTTCTTATCTTTCCATGATAATGTACAGCTAAACTTTTTCTGGTAAATTCTTTTTAAGTACAGTACTGCTTTTCCTTTTTGACAAGAGGATTTTAATTGAATTTGGCATGATAAAGTAAGTTCTGCACCCACTTAAGCTATAGCATGGCAAAGCATAGGGTTTGCTTTTGCTGGAAGAGAGTTGACATTCAGGCTATGTTGCTCCAGCACTTAGCCTTTTTGGCTTTTTCTTTATTTCTACAAAAACTACTTGTGTACAGATAACTTGTAAAGTCCAAGAGGAGAGTTATACTGCAGTTTTGGAGTAAAGTAAACTAGCTGAGATGGACCATGGGATGGTCTGGATCTTCTCTAGCCACTGCCAAGAAAGACAGGGTTAAAAACTTTGGAGAGCTTATTTCCATCAAGATTCTTTGCTGAAATAACTATCCCGCAGATATGACATGATTATCAAAAATTTGCACAAAAGCCCTTTACAAGACTCCAGACTTTCATGGACTTGTCTCCTGTCAATAACCATATGTAGATCTTCTTGACACCAGTAGGAATACCTGGGTTGTAGTTTCTTACCAACTCACCCAATTAGGACACCCTTTCAGGCATAGCAATAATAAGGTGTTCATATGTATATAGGGGTGTTGCATGTGTTTAGTAAAATTTGTCTCTAAACTTTTTGGTGCAGTTTCTATGTGTGCAGTCAAAATATAAGGGCTATGTCTGCCAACAGTCACGTTAATTCTAGCAGCAGTTTTTCTGAATTCGCCAGTCTCCCTGTATCTGTATCAAAACAGTCATTAGATTTATTTCTGAGAAATTATTGTTTATTGACAATCTCAAAAGCTAACTATCCCCTGATGGATCTTAAACAACAACAATGAAACCCACCCTGCCAGGACCTACAGGATTTGTAGACCAAATCTGAAACCTTGGATGCTTCTGGAAAAAAGTGTATCAATGCAGTAGAAGAACAAGTTATCTCCAGTGCTGTAACAAATAACAAGAGCTCAACATATGCTAAAAGTAGAAATGAAGCAATGTTTTTCTTCTGTTAAAATCTTCATCAGCATATCTCAAAACTTGATTATTTTTTGTTGGACACCAGAAATGGAATTACTACACAAACATGACCATGAATCCTATTATTTCTGACTCTTAGTTGAAGCCCAGGTACTGTTAAAATCTCATGAGAAGACTTGTTCTTAGAAAATTTCCAGTTTAAAAAGTTTTAAATACACCTCTTAGACAAACACAGACATTTTATATGTTGCTATGAACCAAATGAGATTCATCCATATCTGTTCTTTTCTTCCAGTTCAAGTGGAGAAATGGAGGCAGTTTTGATTCTGCACATAATTGGTTCCTCCTTTTTTTCTAATTTCATTTCTGACTTGTCTAAGATTTAGCCTGATCTATAAAACACATTGAAAAAAAACAAAATACATGATCACCAACATGAGACCACAAAAAGGGAGGGACAGAGTTTTTACACATTACTTTGTCAGGATATCAATGCAAGCTTTCCACCAAAAATATAAGATAGAATTGTTGCTTTTCCAGGCATTTCAGAGAGAAGCTAACTTTGCTACCAGATCCTAGGAAAAGTCCGAAAAAGTGGAAGTTCACTCATATTTTTTAGTATAATCACAACGCTGTAAAAGAAACAATGGAATTAATTTATTTGTCTTGTTGCATGGCATGGCAGAGAATAAGATAGCAAGTTTTAATTGTTTGGTTTGGGGGGGTGTGTTTGTTTATTTTTATTGTGGGTTTTTTTTGTTATTGTTTTTTTGGTTTTGGTTTTCTGGAGTGCTTTCGTCTTCCTGGAACACAGTTTCCAATAAATTTGTTACAGAACTGAAATAGGTGGTTTAATTCTCATTTCCTGTTACTTTCACAGCACTCAATTTCCAAAGTGCCTTGTTAAATTACCTCTTGCTCCTACTAAAGTAATAGAAAAAAGTAAATAGGTGGTGTATGTGGGTAATTGGAAAACACGTTAAAAGCATACTATCTTTTTTATATATTTCCGTTGTAATTAATGCTCTTTTCCAACTCATTCTTACCATGTGCTAGTGATTCCTGATACATCATGGAATTAGGGCAAAATGCATGTCGTAAAAAGTTTTTTTTCATTATGATCTTACGGGTTTGGTATATCTGCTGGCACAAAGTTCTCACAAATATTCTCACAAAGATCCTGAAATCTTTCCTTTTCTCTTTTTAACTTTTAATTACTTACCTCAACGAAATGGCACACCAGCTACTACAGCGCCCTGCTTTTCACAGTTGAAGCTGAGGAAGATCAGAGTAAGTTTAAGGAATTCTGTCTGGTCACTATGCCAGGTGCTGATTGCTCCTTCCAAAAAGAAATCAAGATTTTTTAGTCCCCAGTGCTGTCAACCTGCCATATCCTTAGGTTGTTATTCATCTTTTAAAATAAGAAGTTGACTTGGCTCGATAAACTAGAGCCCTGGAGAACAGGGGGAAAGTTTAAACTTTTTATACTATTTTGTATTTTATACTATAAATATATATATTTATACTATTTTATTTATATCTATTTTTATAAGTCCCGACAAAAACTTGAACAAAATTATGGATTTGCATATCCTGAGCTGTGCATCTTACATGATATACAGCTGAGAAAATTTATAACTTTGCTTATTTTATTTTTTACCTTCTTTCTCAAGCTCATGACTTGCTGCACAGTTATATGTCTGGTATGCAATACAAACCCTCTCCTACGTATACACTTATTTGCCCTCCATAAAGTAACATGGTGTAAGTAAACACGTATCCATCAGTGGCACATAAGAGAAAGTTGAAGAGAAATTACCTAATGAGTTCATAAGATTTTCCACTTTGCCACTTGAGGGAACTTTGCATCACTTTCCCAAGGATTATACCATTTTTATGCTTTAACTTTTAGCATTTTCCTACTGGGAGAAGAAAGGGCTGGCATTTAAAACAATTGAATCAGTATAGTCTGGTAACACAGAAGTACTTTGGGGTATTTCCCTTCACTAACACTTAAAACTGGAGGCATGCAAACAAATAAGAGGCCATTCTGGGCATAAACATAGAAGTCCATGATTTGCTGCTTCAGAAGAAAGATCTCAGATACTTTGACATTATCAAATGGCACACAGATGAAGAATGTGCCATGTAAGGGTATTCTCACTGTGCTATTCAGTGTCTTGGAAAAGGACACCATATTCTCCAGGTACTCTGCCCCATTCTCTTCTCCTCAAATTTTTTTCCTTTCCTCTTCTGTTGAAAAATCCAACTTGCCAAGAACCAATGTAGATAGAGAGCAATCCAATAGCAATTAGACGTAGCGGTTTCTGTAAGTCATATTTATATCCAAAATGTACCCATAATAAAAAAAGCAATTAACAAGTTTGAAAGAGGGAGCAGCAGATGAACTTTTCACTGTGAGATGAGGCTCCTCACCCAGTCCCTTTGCAATTTGCTGCAGAATGTTGTGCTGGCAAAATGTTTAACAGGGTTCCTGAGACTGCCCACTCCAGTACATTGTAATACCCCTGAAATTAATTGGATAGGCATGTCAATGCCACTCATACTCAATTCTACTGTTTAGAATTACATTTTTTTTCGGAAAAAAAAATAATAATCCAGTACGTTCCATGAAAAAGATGAGAAATTTTCTTCAAACCAGAAGTATGACTCCAAGTCAATTTGTAAGTAAATATCCTGTAAAACCACTGTAAACTTCAGAAGAATATCTCAAAAACTCTGAGGAGAGGAGAAGTAGATTGATGGAAGATTTTCTAGAGCAAATAGCTGAAAACTGTATCTTCAAGGTCACTAAATAAACTGTGGTGTCCTACTCTTAAATCTCTGCGAGTCATTTCTCTCTGAATTTTAACTTGTAAAACAGACAATATTCAAGATTTCTTTTTATCTGCCATTTGAAAGGTAAAGTGTAGAAAAGGAAATCATAGGGTGTGGTAGGGGGCGGAGGTTTGGAGGGAATGGTGGTTTGGGTTTTTTTTCAAGGAAGGCAAAAATTAACTACATACATAGTACTGTTTATAAAAGTTTAGATGTTATCTTTCTCTGAGCATTTAACGTAGATTTATCTTGACCTGAACTCCCATGTTTAAATACATATTGGAAGGGAATGTTTTGGAGCACTCTGAGGTCAGTGCAACTCCCTTTGACATGACATAGTTAATATATCTACTTCGGCCTGATAAAGCCAGACAAACAGATCATTTTCTGTCAGCCAAAAGACATTTTTTCAGGAAAAGAAGAAACAAATTCGGGCAAGCATTAGCGCCACCACCTGGAAAACCTGGAGGCACAAAAAGTGATGATAGCTTGTTTACTTAAAAAAAACAACACAAAATGCCAAAACTGAAAACAAAACCAGACCAAAAAACTTCTTCATTTCCCCATTTCTAACTGTGTATACAGCTTTTTTCCTGAAAAATAAAAATAAAGCTAGGACTATACAAGTTATCGAAGTGATAATGACCTCCTCTGGCCTGATTCGCTGCCCACTCACCCCAACCCTCCCTAACTTTTACATATCCTCCAACATAATAAGCCTGCCACCACTAATGTTATAAAGTAGTAATTGTGCCTAATTGGTAGGGAGGTGACAGACCATTCTGGTAATGTTGTGAAACTGTAAGAAAGGAGGAGTGAGAACATTCACAGACCCAGCAGTAATTATCCACTAATTTGGCCTGTTTGTGTGGGGACAGCTCATTATAGCCCTTAAGAAACCTCAGAATAAAGAGAGAAAGTAGGTAGGAGGTAAGGTTAAATAATTAGTGTTCAGCAGATTTTTCTTTTTTTTTTTTTTCTCCCTTTAATTCAAAGAACAGGATTAGGGAGGGAGAAATGTGATGAGTGTAACAATTGGGCATGGTGTAACATCGCCTTCTAAGTGAATTTTACATATTTGAGAGCAAACACAAATAGTTTACAAATCACTGT
>JAOXJM010000019.1:78075259-78080259 GCA_026413425.1 Tringa solitaria
TTGAGCTCATATTATTCAAAACAATTGAATAATTACCATGGGAAAATAACACCAAAATCAATGAGATACTAAAGGAGGTTAGTATGTCAACCAATATGGGTTTATGAAATATAGATCTTATCAAACTAATATTTTTTATATTGTTTCATATTCCTATGGTTTTTGCTAAAAGGTACTTAATAATCTTTGGGCCTGTTACTGAGTTATCCACTGCATTTGACTACAGAATAAACTATTACGAATCAAACATGAAGTATAACCATAGTTAACTGATTAAAACTTGGTTTACCGTTGAATAAAAAAAAATAGTTGTGAACATAATTTTTTTCCAAGTATGTTTGGTTTTGTTGGAGGTCAGGTATTATTTGTTAGTCCAACGCTGTTTAATATTGTATTGACAGTATGTTTCAATGCAGCCAGACATAGGTTCCACAGCACTGATGGCTGTGCTTAAAGAAAGAGAGCTCATTCCCAAGAAGAGGTGACTGAAAATATACGAAAGGCTATTGACTGGACAGGATCTTGTAAAACCATGCATCGGCAGCAAAAGCTGATGTTCTTCATGGCTCTATCAAGGAGGGAATGATAAGTAGTAATAATGAAGTAGTGTTTTTGTGATGTAGCTCATATAATCTTAAAATATCACCACCTAAATAATTCACTTACTTTATCCTGTGAGAGACTTGACAGCATGGTCACTGCTACCTATAAATCATTAGTGTCTCGGAGGAAATACAAAGTTTACATCACTCTAAGCATCTGTTCTTTCTCCAGAAAAAGCTACTAAATCTCATTGAGGACCTAATGCCACATGGGCAAAGTAAGTGCAGGTGTTTGTCTAGGCTTGGCTGGCCTTAAGCCTGGGATCTAGACATCTAATGAACTACTTAATGGCGATAACTTCAGTCTCTTAGACCAATTAAATTTGACCTGCCAAAAGCAGTAGGGAAATTATAATTTTGCATGTGTTTTTCTTTTCTTTCCAGGGGTTAATCATGTCTGAATATGATTAATAAATTCTATTGGCTGAACAGTTTCAGACTAACTACTTAGAAATATTGTTTCTTAGCAAAAATTCCAATATAAATATAATTGTAAACTAAATATGAGAACATAACTTGCAGCTAATAATGTAGAGCAATGTATTTATTTCCTTTTTGTCTTCAGAATGTGGATAATCATTCACATAGATTATTTATTTAATAATTAATGGATTATCATTCAGTGACATTAAATCTAGTGTGACCATGTGAATATGGAACAAACAATTAACCTATTATTTGACACTTGATGGTACAATTAAGACCAGATTAGTCAAATAAACCTTGATATTATTTTGGATGCAATCTGGGAGACCATAATGATGATAGGTCTTGACCCAAAACATTTGAAAGAAGGTTGCCACAAATTAAAAATGAAAACAGAAGAAAACTCAACTTTTTCTTCACTGGACCTGGAATATGAGATGTGATCTCAGCTTGATGACAAGGTTCTTTGTGAAAAGAACAGTTTATTAAAAAAAGTAGGACCAGATGTACTTAAAAAATTGAAGTAGTCTTTGACTGAGGTGTCATTACTTAAAAACAAGCAGCCAAAAACAAAAACCAAACCCTGATCACCTCCAAAAAAATAAAAAATAAAAAATAAAAACACCAAACCTGAATATACTAAAAATTATTTGTCTGCTTTCTTGGTGCTTTCCCTTAAATCACAATGAGCTTGCTAGGTACATATGTCTGATTCTACCTAGCAATACCGCAGCTGGATCTTTTAGGTCATATTTAATTACCTTCACTCCTTCCTACATTCCAGCAAAAAATATTGAAGATGTTGTCCCCTGCAGCTTTCAGTAAGCAGGAGCCTATTACATAAACATATAGCAAACGTATTACATTTCCTAATCTGCAATTATGTTTCATCACCCCAACATTATTTGACATGTAATAAGTGTGTTCATATCAACTGCAGCTTTAAGGGGTATGGTTGTGTCCCTTTCTGCCTTGTTTAATCATCTGTGGTCATACAAGCACCCTCAACACAAATATAATGTTCACCACCTTGGTGGGTCCAAGCACTGAAGCTGAGATATGTACCCCCTAAACATTCACGTGGAAATTTTGCTGTACAAGACATTCCCTTTTCTACTTCCTGTCTTCGAATTTCTAGTAAATAGCTGTTGGGAAAAGGATTTTTTGTGACATTTGCCTACAAAAAACTGTCTAGAAATTTCTGACCACTAAGTAAAATGCAGCAATATCGAACACTGTGTTAACACTGTGCCAGAGAGATGAGGAAAAATATATGTTGGGAATTGGGAAAGAGGTCAACTGGTATCAAAGATTTTGTGGAAAATACTGTTATTTTGAGATACTCAGCATTGCATTGTGTCTGGGCTTTGTCACGTTGGTAAATTTAGATCATTAAAGGAAAACAGGAAAGGTTGGGCAAACCCACAACGGCCACAGAGGTTTGTTCTCTGATGTTGCCTCTGAAAGCATCATATTCAGAGGTGCCAAAGCAACAGCCCTCTGGCCAGATCTCTGCACTCCACCACAACCACCGATGGTAAAAGTGCTGTCAGTGTCCCACCACCATCAGAGCAGCTTGGTATTCTTCAACTTCTTCCGTCTCTCCTTAACCCAAGAAGTGCTCGTTGTGGCTCTCCCTCTCTGAGAAACAGGCCTGTGGGCTCTCAAGTCAGGTTTTCCCTTCAGGGAAGACAGAAACCATGTTTGTTATCAGAATCTGGTCCCCCTGGACCTGCTGGTTCAAGCACAATTTTCTGAAGCTATCATTTTTATCTATTTTTTAAAGTAGTCTTGAAATGGTTTTCAATGGAATCTTTTACACGCTGGTGGTTCATTGATTTTCCCATTCAATTACAATAACCAAACAGGCAAGGAACAGTGGTTTAAGTGGAAATTCAGTTCCACTGCATTTCTTCTTAGCAGATGACCAGAGAGAGCTGAGGTCTTTGGTTAAGAAAATGGGAGAACTCAAAGAAACTGTTCCCCAAATATATATTAACTGTTTGATGGCAGAGCTGCAACATTAAAAAAAAAAACAAAACCAACCAAAACCAAAGAAACAAACCACAAAACCTCAGGGTTCAGAAAAGGCTCACCTAATTTGTAGAACGTAAAGGAGGAAGGACAGATTTCTTATAATGTATCCAATTGCGATTAATGTAATGAGTCATAGAAATGGAAATATAACCACTGTGTTTACAGATTTGAAGCCAAAATTCTTCTATGTTGGGTAAATTAGAATATCTTTGCCAGGAAGTGACATGAGACCTACCAGCTGGAGAGAGACTGAATAACAAGTAAATGGACAATTTGACTTCTTGGTTATCTGTACAAAATGTTAATAATATTAAAACCCAATTTAAATACATTCTAGCAATATTTCTAGACTGTGCATGAAAAATGTATAGGGTCCATAAATATATTTAATGTATTATTTTGTACACATGTATTTATATACTCTTCTAGAAATAAGGGTAATTCTAGTCACCATTTTTATGACTATGGGAATAGGTCCCAGGATATACTTCTGGTTCTTGTATATATTCTTATATTCAGCTTTGTAAACTCATTACCTGCACATGTGGCTTCTTTCAGCCTTATTTTCACTGTAATAAACAGATCAGTTCTTGCACAAGAAAATCCAGGTTTCTCAGAAAATTGCTAACTTTACTGGGCATTGATCCTGAACTACATCCACACTGTGGTAGTGCTGCGTGAAGAAAAAACAGTGGTTAGAGATAGGGAAAAAGACAGATTCTTTACGTGCAATACCCTGTGTGTTCTCTTCCCAAGAGGGTCTTTTCTCTGCAAGATTTTTGCCAGTTTTTATCAGTAAATTTTACTTTATAGCAACTCTTCTTCTCGTAGGTTCAAGTAGGAGTTCATCTGTGGGATGCTTTTGATTTAGATATTTTTATTTTATGTCCCATTACAGAATTCCACCTTACAGGCAATGGCCCAGAATCTGTCACAACTTGTTAAACAGTATTTATTACTGCTGTTCCTCATGCAGGTAAAATGATGGTATTCAAGCAGGGATGCTGCCCTTATGACTTCTTACCTTAATTTTAATAAAACATTAACATAGCATAGTATTTGATTGTTAAAACTAACTCTTTATTTAGCAAACAGTATTTGAGCTTTAGAAATGTAATGGAAGACATTGGTAATGCAAATTCCAGTCATAAGAACAAAGTAACTTTAGTTACTTTTACAAGTGTTGTTTAATTGTTCTGTAAAATCATAGTTTCAGAAGATACTAGGAACTACCATAAAAATAATATGTGATAACATTTGACACACCCTTATTCAAAACACAGAAAATTTCCATGTCTTGTAGGAGTGTCTCCTGGCTGTGCAATCGGAAATTGTGTTATTTTGTGTAATTAAGATTTTTTGAAAAGAACTTTGAAAATTTGTTACAACAACGTTTACTTATTCTGGCTAGAATATTCTTGCTGCTTTAATATGTCTTGCAAGAGCTAAACTACAGTAGTGTTTCATACACCAATATAACATTTTTTTAATTAAAGTGAAGTTAAGACAGGGTGGCCAGGAGTAAAGTCCTATTTAAGCAGAAATATATGTATAGTAAATCATCCTTTTCATTTATTATTCATGTGGAATAGTAAATTATTCTATTACTAATTTGTGTTCAATTTATATTCTAAAAGACCACTGATGAGAGCAAAGAAGCAGCTACAGGAAGTGGGTCCTACCATTTCCTATGGTCATTTCTTTATCCACAGTGCTGATTTAATTTGGTGAAAAATTCAACTGAGATATCATATTAAATCTTAAATCCAATTATACATAAATTTTTGGACCAGATTCAAACTTAGTCAAACTCCAGTGAAATCAATCAACAATGAATTTGTCCTACTTTAATAAATGCAGAAGAAGCGTTGCTGAAAAGGCAAACCAGCTGGGATCTGTTTATACCACAAAATCTTTAGGAAGAGGACAAAATAA
>JAOXJM010000019.1:78085259-78090495 GCA_026413425.1 Tringa solitaria
TTTTCCCTGCAGTAACTGAACATCTAGCTGACAACCACAAACACTTGTGCACAATTTAAAAAAAAAAAAAAAAGTTACATATTTTTAAGCTGCAAATGCACAGCTGTGAAATTCAAGAAAAAGCTGTACAATTTTCACTTGCAAATTTATGGATTCATGAAGTAACATCATCGTGGTTGGCGGATGACATGATTGCTGGCTCTTTTCCTATTCACCCTGCCTTTTCATACCTTTCCACTATTCTTGGGATCAAAACCACATTTTTATCCTTGGTTTATTTACCAGTAGCTAATCTTTAATTCCCATATACAAAATTACAATGTCAAGGATAATATTTTTATGATAATTATTTCAATCTCATATTGCACCCAATCCTGGAGTTTATTTGCAACTTGTTTTTTAAATATAGTAATTCACATTTTGCTTTTGATAGGGTGACAGGCAAACCTCTTTTCTTCCAAGAGTTATTCTCTCTTGCAAGATGAATGCTATAGGATCTGAAAATTAGTGTAGTTCATTTTGGTTTTGGTACAAATATTGTCAGTGTAGTATTTTCTATGATTGTAGTACATTTTATACAAGATCTGAGGGTTTTTTTTCATAATTTACCTTAAAAATTAATTGTTTTATGAAAAATCTTACAGGAGTTCCAATTCTTGCTTATATCATATTTTTTCACACCCAGTTAGAAATAAAAAAGGTGAAAATGAGGATGTGAATGTTAATGCCCTGTAAAATTTGACGTTATCGGGAATTGTCAGAACCAGCACTTCTAAAGCATTTCATTTGTACTCACCTTTACTTAAGTTCAGTGCCACTGTCTCAATTTAGACCAGTTCAGGCTCTGGCTCACAGTTAAGTCTCCTTGCAAAGAGTCTAGTCGGAAAAGTTCAGAGAGGTTCTGAAAATACCTATAATTGGTCGATCCGCAGAGTCAGGGTAACACCGCTGTGAAAATCATGGGCAGTGACATTCAGCCCTTGACCTGAATCACGTTTCCCAGTCCTGAGATGGTAGGACTCAAGGTATATTTCCCTTTACTGTTATACCTTCCTGTAGCAGAGACATATAAACCATTCACAAATATTAAGGATGATGTGGTAATTGACATTCATGCTCTACCTTACAGTGCTTGTCTTCTTTTATTCACTATTTAACACTCTGGTGTATTTCCTTAAGAAATACCTCCCCATGGAGAGAGGAGAAAGGCGTTTCTCCCTGCAAAATCTGTTTAATATCAACACGAAACTTAATTCCTTCTACCATAAACAACCATATGCTAAACAAAGCACATGTATTCAATGAAAGGAGTCACCTAGACGTTACCAAAACAGAGGTCATAAAAGAGCCAAAAATGGGGTGTATGAACTTAACAGTAAGCCTTGGTCTATCTCCTCACAGGCAAAAGTAAAAGACATTTTAGCAGGGTTAGAGTTTGAAGGATGGTCCTTTTTTGGTGAAGAGCAGCTCAGTTTTTTATTTTTTTTATATAGCACTTTAATGTGACCTGCGCATGTTAAAGGCCATAGCTAATTTAGCTATCCTTGTTGTTTTCCATGGGCAGCTACATAGCATACAAGGTATGCTACATAAAAAGGTTACCCTGGGTTCCTTCGCTGCTGGATATAAATGTACATTATAATGCACTGAATAGGCTAATTAGGAATTAAACATTCCTTTAAAATCATTTTAAACTCAAATTATGCTGACAACTGAATTTTTTTTAGCTCTTTCTCTAATAGTTGTGTTAGACATTGAAGAGCTGTGCTCCAAGTCTTGACACATTGTTCTGACTTATGCTCAATAGCAAAGCATGGCTCTAGGGAATAGTTTTGAACCAAAGTACCTGCTTGTGACAGGTGAACTCCAGTTCTCCCGGTTTTTAACTACAAGGCCAGTATTCTTTTCCAGAGTTTTCGAGCCCTTCCCCCGCCCTTTTCCCTGTAAAAATCAGCAGACCCCCCAGGAGTTTAGTGCAGTAATAGAAAAGGTGACAACCCTACATCTAGCACAGGGTTTTGTTTTTTTTTTTTTTTCTTCCCTCCTGCACTTTGCTAGATGTGAATTAACTGACGAAATTATCAAAAAGAATTTTGAGCAGTGGTGCTAGGCGAGCATCGGATGAAAAGCAGAGGTTAAATGGGTAAATAGAAACCGATTTTACGGTCATCTCCAGTAATCCTATATATAATATTTCGGATGAAGATTAAAAGCACCAGCTGAGGAGAAAACATTTTCAGTGTCAGTGAAGTTAAAACATGTCAGCAGCGTTTTCTTCTGTGTATATTCTCTCACATGCAAGAAAGGATGGATTGAATTCATATCTGAAACAAGACAAGATTTTTCCATCTGACCTCATTATGTGTTTCTCTGGAGTGCATCCCCGGTTTTCTGCCTGAACTAAAATGCGTGCGGAGAAAAAGCGAATACAAAGCAGCTCTGCACTGCTGTTACCAAATCATTTTAATAAGACGGAGGTATTTATTGTTTTGCCACAGTCATATCTTAATTCTAAGAGTCATTAGCACACACTAGATCCCTTTGTTAAAGCAATCCTTGTAAGCGGAGGCGTGAACTAATGAGGGGCTTTATGTGTTCCAGCGCAGTTGGCAGCAGAGATGAAGTAGCATTACAGTATATCAGAGAGATTTATACTGAGAATTCTTAATAGAAAGATTTTTTGGGAACTCGGCCGTCGTCTCCTTATAAATAATTAAAATTAACAAATTATCATTGTTATAATTCAGGCAGTTTTGCTTTCTGTCAGCATCCACAGTACAGTCAAGGTTATATTTCCTTTGTTGTAATTTGCAGGATTTTTCATCGGCTCAGAATATTTGCCCTTCGTACCTGCAGCCTTTCCAGAGGTCAAAACCTGTGTAATTTTGCTTGACTCAAACGTGCTGGACTGCTACGATTAACGTTTAAGTCAGATTAGAAAGGAGTCATCAAATGGTAATTTTGCAGCAATCATGGCACGCTGTAACTTGCTCATGAATTTTATTTTTTCTGACTATTTAATTGATATTACCAAGTGTGACTAATAAGACTGGGGAGAGTTTTCAAAAACCCCTGGTTGATTTGTGAGATTCTGCAGGTAAGGCCTTTACCTAACTCCACCCCACTTTTCCCAAATTATATAAGCCAAATGTGGAAGAGCTGCTTCTTATATGTCAGAAGATATAAGGAATGCAGTACCTTCCAATTTCTTACCCTGCACCTAACTGAGGATTGTACTGGTGTAACTAGCTCAGTTAAAAATATCATTATCCTTAATAAAATAGTTACACTTGAATACCAACCCACATCCAATTGTCTTAGGAGTCTGAGTCTCAATGGCTTCCGATGCATTTGACTTCCCGGTTCCCACTGCATTTTTAAGATTTTAAAATTGTAGTCACATTAGAAGGATATTAGCGTTATTAGTGATAATAATATCCAGTGCCAAGATACAGCAAGCCAATAAATTAATTTTTAAAACCAAGGAAAATGTGGAAAGACATTTCAGAGGGAGGTGGAAAAGTTTCACCCTGACTAATGAAACTGTCAAATAAAGACCTACAGATGCCCTCACTGGAAGGCACTCAACAAGATTTCAGCAGGACCCATGAATTGTTATATCTCAGATATAGGAAATAGGGAAGGTCACTTTGGACTGAAAGCAATCCAAGTATTTGAAAAAGGAGAAAAATGGTTTTGTTTAATTAAATAACCAATTGTTCCCTGAACATTGAGGGGGGAAAAGTCATTAACCAAACCATAACCATACTATGTGTGGGAAGAGTCTGTATCTCAATCTTCAATCATGACGTGTGATCAGAATTTTTGCAGGAAACCATAACTGGAGAGTTATTCTTCAGATGACATAGCATTTCTTTTCCTTCTTCTTTTAGGCAGGAAACTCTTAATTATCAGAAAACTGAATAAAACCAATTTTTTTGCCTTTCCTCCATGATTGTTACTAAAAAAATAATGTGGGACAATTTTGCTGTTGTTTTACTAGAGAGACTTGTTGGTTCCTCAGAGGAGGAACTTCATGCTGAATTTTTTGAATAAATGTAAAAGGATCTAAGCTGTCTGATGGAGCTGTGTTAAAGAAAAGGGTCAGAAATCTCATTATTTGTCATCAGGGTCCAGATAGCGAACAGCTGAAGGGACTGAAGCAAAAATTGCTTAGGTCCCATGTTCAGAACTGCTATAGCATTTAGCACGTATACCCTCTTAACTTAGTATTAAGTGATGTAGATGTACTAAAGCATTTTCCATAAGATGCAAATGAATTGTATATTTTGTTGTCAGAAATCCCTCCCCCCCCATTAGTCTTTTCTTTTTTGGCACAATTCCCACTTAACAGGGTTATAACATCTGGGAAGGTGTCTGATTAGGCTGGTTGTCCTAAAATTGCAAATTCTGAGGTAAAGATGGGCCTAAATCAAAGTTTGGTCAGAGCATTCCCAAGGTGAAGGGACTTTTACCTCTAGATAAGATTAGGGTTGGGGTTTTTTTTCAGTTTTCAGAATGAATAGCAATCCGCTGTCTAACACTTTCCTCCTTTGAAGGCTGCTGGGATATGAATTTTTTACTTCTGTTTTACAATTAACTTCATCTCATCCAAATGACTGAACTCCTGGCACATAAGTTATTTCTGGATTAGCATTGCTGTGTCTGATGGAATTGACACAGAAGAGATTCATCAATAATTGTAGTAAGCAAACGTGATGTTTTCTCCCACATTTATGACATCACCCTTTGCCTGAGCTTCTGCTGAAGCTCTGGGTGCTAAATCAGGGATTTTTTTCATCTTGAATGCATAAAACAATCCTTTTTTAGGAAACTACTCCAAGTAATCAGTTCGGAAGTTTAGCAGACTATAGAGTCATGCCTACTGCCAAGGGTCCCTCGGGTCTTTAAAACCCAAACCCCCCATTTTTTCTTTTTTTTTTTTTTCCTAACCACAGACTGTATAACCTGAAAGCTAAAAAATACCTTTGGGCAAAAACACGGCAGGGAAGGAAAAAAAAAGTAATTAAAAAACAAAATCTCAGAGCCAATTTTATGTTGTATGTTTTCACCAGTGCTTATATGTCTCATCAGTATGTGATCTTAAAGTTCATGCTACAGTCCCAGTAGGGGTAGGTAAGGCAAGGAGAGAGAAGAGAGCCCAAATTTGAAATGTTCCTGCCTTTTTTCTTTTTCTTTTTCTTTTTCTTTTTCTTTTTCTTTTTCTTTTTCTTTT
>JAOXJM010000019.1:78109224-78124819 GCA_026413425.1 Tringa solitaria
TTATTTGCAATAAATTTATTTATTTTATTTTATTTTATCATTGCAATTTGGTTTGAAATGAGACTGGGAGCTACAGAACATGTACTTCTTCAGGACCACCAAGTTTCTATCTGGTATTACAGAAACATCTGCAGGCACACATGTGTCTTACAAAGTGCTGGCAGTTCAACACTTACAGGAAACACCAGATCTATTTGTAAACACAAGGTTTTCCCTGCAAGTGTGCTGTTCTTATACAAATCACCTGTGCAGCTCTTGTACAGCAAAATTCCGTGTTCCCTGGCAAGAGGAGACTCTCTGTGCCAGTGCTGAGCAATTAACCCAAGCGCATACTATGGAAACGTCTGGTGCTTCCATGTGTCTGGCAGTCAGCTACCGCAAGTAAGACATCGTGCGTCTGGAAACCGACAATAAATTCAAGCAGGTTTCAGCTTCTCCCATCAGAAAATTTTATGCTGAAAAAAGGTTACCCCTGAGGAAGCCCTAGAGTCAGTTACAGCTCAGCAATTAAGAGAAAATCTGAGCTGACTCAGTTTGTGACACTTTCCGATTTAGGAATCTAAATTGTGACATGAAATATCCTACTTTCACCTGTTAATGCAGCCAGTGATAGAATTTTCAGTGATTACAGCATATTATCCAAATAGACTGAATCATCTCCACTGCGGTCTTCAAACTGCTGTTTACTAGTGTTATAATCCAAGGAAAAAAAAAAAGATAAATAATCTTACATTGTAAATAGTAATCCATACAAATACAGTGAAGAATTCCTTTACAGAAGTTGAATTTTCTTGTTATGTTTCTTTGCATTGGCCTTAGGTTAAAGAGAGGGGAACAAGTTTCTCAGGCTCTGGCTTGGTTCAAAATGACCACATCTCTTTGGTCTTTTATTTCTGTTGCACCACCGACCAGACCTGTCCATTCTCTCGTTTTACTTTCCATGAGATTTTGGCTTTTTCTTTAGTACTTCCCAAAGTAGGGATTTGGGAGTCACTGCTGCAAAGGAGGCAAAACCAGTTGCCCGTGTTGGAGAACAGGGCTCCATACCTGCAGATACAGTAAACATTAAGCAGTAGCCAATGCTGTGTTATATACACTTTTATAAATTTAGGTTAAATGCCAAAAACAAGTTCATGTTTCATTAGAGGTGGAAGCTAGAGCCTACTAACTGTCTCCACCTTTCTGTTTTTGATCTTGTAAACAAACAAGAAAATAATTTGACTTCTTACTCTTTTTAATCCTTGCAGTGTAACTTAGATATTCTTATCCAGTGTCTTACAGTTGTCTCACTTGTGCTCTAATTCATGTTGCAATAAGAATAACTTCTGGTTCAGAGTGAGTTAGGATGATGTTAGAATGATACCAAGGGTTAAAACTATTTTTGAAGTTGTCTAAGGAACAGAATAAAGTAGTATTTTCTACAGCATTGAGAAAAAAAAGATGACAATTAATTGAATGTAAATGTATGTAACCCAATGTGAAGCACTGTAATTCCAGGAGACCACTTTTCCCATTGACTAGAATTTAATTTGCTACATGGTGTATTTCCAGTGCAGTGGCATTCTCTGATCAGTTGCAGACCATAAATTTGCAAATTGAAAAAAAAAAAAAAAAAGAAAGAAAAGACATCCTTGCATTTTGAGAATCAAATTATCACAAGTGTGTCTGATGGCAGTAGCTGGAAAGTAACACTAGAGTAGTCTTTCCACTTATAAATGCTTCTCTCTTATAATCAAGGGTAATTATCATGCAGTATTTTTAATATATATAGAGATGTCATCTCTAGTAGATTCTTTTGAGATTCTGCTTTTTTCATGTGACTTAAAAACATTTATCAGTATAATACATGCATTCTCTTTTGCTCGCTTATTCAAGAGCTTCTTACCTATTAAGCTGTTGCATGACAAAAGGCTCAAGTTTTTAATTTGGGAAATAAATTTCACTTTTACTGTATCTCTTCCATTTCCCATCCAAACACTTTTCCCTTTCACTGGGTACTATATACATCTACTTTCTCTTGCTATTTACCAGTACTTCATTAATAAACGCTTTGGGGGGATGGGAGAAAAAGAAGTAGTTCGTGAAACAAAATTACATGTATTTCATAGGCTATTTTCCCCAGGTTCTGCCCTGGAGTAAGCTGATGAGGAAAGGCTTCTGGTCTGAGTGCCAAAAATTGAATATATTAGACTTGTTTAGGTCATCTATTGTCTGAGGCAGGAGTCATATTTTTCTTTTAAATTTGTTTGCAGCTTATACAGGCTTTGTGGGCTGTGATTAGGGATTTGCATCCCAGTGTAGTAATTACCTTAAATATCCTGTTGTATTCTTACAGAGAAAAAACCTTCATCTTTCTTTGGTCATTTAAAACATTACAAAATTTATATTTTGTGTGCATATGCAATTAAAGGGTCAAATGGACAAGCAATGTGTGTGTAATTCCTTTTAGAAGCTTCCAACATTTCTTCTTTTCTTTCGCATTGGAGAGCTAGCTCTTTTATTTTAACTGGAAGAGTCAAGCCTAGCATGCAGCTAAAAAGGCAAAGGAAGAGCAAGACAATGCCTCAAGAGAATTAAAAAGTAAAAAAAAAAAAAAGGAGCAAAAGATAACTTTTTCATACCAATGCCGGAATAGGTCTTACTACCTTAGGGCATTAATTACTGTTTTAAGAGACGGTCTTCGCATAGGAGTTGCAGTAGCAGCAATAATTGTTATTGGCAATTTCTTCACAATCAAAAGTTTCTACCTTAGCTTAATCATAGGGGGGATTACCCTTAGGAGATAAATTCAACTGAAAAGAAGAGGAAGCACCCCAGAAAATCTACTTTAGAAAGAGGAGAGGGCGAACTACTGCTTTGCCCTAACTCAGACAGATCCTCACTTCCCTCAGTAGCAGATTTCTCATTTCTCCAAAGTAACAGAGTTGCTTAAAAGATAAAAATAAACAAAGAAAAGAAGCAATCAATCAAAAATATCCTTAGCTGATGGAACTTGACCCTAACACAAACCAATCTGCTCCTCACCTGCCCCCGAAGGTCAGGGTTGAGGTGGGGGCCAGTGTTCATCGTTGCTGTCTGGCCTCTACCTGGGCTGTGGATAAATATATTCTCCAGAGCTGTCAATCAGGAATTTCTCATGCACTCTGAATTCACTCAAAAATAGCCCAGCAGTCCTGGAGCACACAGGAGAAAAGATGTGTTGCCCAGCTGCACTGCTTTCAAATGCATCTCCTAAGATGATGATAAAATCATCAGGGATCATGGATTATTAAAGCTGAATCATTCAGTTGTTCCATTTTCTCTGCAGATTAATACAGTGTCTGTTTTCCTAGTGATATTTTTCTTATTATTTTCCTCTGTTTTACAATAAAATGGTGACAGTGTTCATCATTTAACATCCAAACACGGTGAAAAACTATGGCCTGGTATGTGCCAGCTTGGGCTTTCTACATGCAAGGCTTACAATGTGCCCATGGTAGTAGCCCACTGATCCAACTTCCCCTGTTTTTCACTTCCAGTAAATATTCCTGTAAAATAAATATTGTAAATTTCCTGGGAAATATCCCAGTGGGTGTTTGAACAGCTTGAGCTTTGTTGACCTGGGAACTATTTTTCAGTGATCTAAGCGTTAGCGTGGGGTTTAAACATTTCTGTAGTTTCAGATTCTACATCCCTTGTAGACCCGCCAAGGCTTTGTTTTCATCAGTTATACTTGTTAGATACTCAGCTGCTGAAGGGGCTTTTGGATATGTTTTCCAAGATGCTGGTGGTAAAAGTTAAAAGGGGAAGAAGGAATTAATGTTATTGAACTGTACTTTACGGTGGCGTGTGGCAGCCCATGCTTAAATGTTCTCCTTACCATGTCAAATAATGTTTTTATTGCAAATATTATGTCAAAAAGTGAGAATTAATTATTATTATTTTAATTTGTATTGGTATTTCGGTGTTTTTTTCCATAATATGTAGTTGGGTACTTGAAAATATCCCAGTTTTGTCATCAATTTACACAAAGCAAGGTTTTGGAAAAATAAAATTAGTGGCAGGAGGAACAAATACTGCTAAGCTATTGTTTATCGTATGGTGGCACAGGTAATAAATTACTACGAATTCAGAGTTTCCACATACAGGATAATTCATATCACCTGCTCCTTGCCAAATACCTGCCAAGACCAGGAGTCAAACAAAGCCCTCATGAATAGATATCAGTTAGTCACTGGGAAAATGGTAAATTATTAAGCTGCATGCTATGTAAAATGTTAAATCAAACTAGCTTGGAATCCTCTTGGAAGTTCAAAAAGTCTGTCGACATTTTTTTTCCCCTTTCTTTGTATGAAGTGTGAGCCTCTTGTTCAGATAAAACCACCTTGTTTTCCTTTTCCCTCCGTCAGTTCCCACAGGGCTGGTTCAGCTGAGACCGGGAGGTGCTAAAACCAGAACCAGGACTAGAATCTCCTGTTTTCCAGCTCAGTTTTTATTCTCAGGTCTCCCTTGTCATGATTTGTGTGCAATAAGCTTCAAAGAGTTGGCTATTCTTATAGCACTGGCTACTTTTCCTGTAAATGCAAATGGAAAAAGACCAGCCAGCTTGTCTGCTTCTGCCTGACAGAAATCTGATGTCACCAGTGAGCAACAAAAAGCAGAAGATTACTCTTTGGGATCAGACATAGCAGCAGAGCTATGAGATGGAAGACTCTTCAGGGACATGAATAGCGTATTTGCAATTTTCATGGCCTCCTGTGGCAAATCTGGCAAAGGACCCTGGCGCTCCCTCGCCGTTCATTCTCATCCCTCTGCCACGTGGGGTGACAGAGGAAGACCTCATGTTATAAATTGCAGCATTGAAATCAGCTGGGTAAAAGAGAATAGATATTTTTGGAGGGTTAATCCAGGGCCATTTCTTTGATGTGATCTACCAAGCAGCCCCATACAGCTGCGTCAGCGTGGTCCAGGGGCCAAGGCATGGAAAGGAACGATAGCTTGGTCTGGAGTTCTCCAGGTTCATGTCTGATGTTACAGATCCCGTGTTTTCTGACTGTTTCCTTTCAAAAAGAAAACACCTCCAGCATGATCATGGCAGGCTCCGTTAACCCAACTGCTCACATGAGGGATGAGAGAGGAAAAGGAGTTAAGGAAAACAGGAGCTTCTGGAAGGATGAAAGTGAAGATTGCGAAATCTAAAGTTTGCTCACCATTCTATTGTGGTTTTCACACACAAACTTTAGAAAATCAGTTGTAATTAAGCTTCCTCTCTGTAAAACAGAGATAAAAAATGGGGCAGATGCTTTCTTTGTCAACCATGGCCAGTTAAAAAGGAGTAGAGCTGTTACTGCTTCGTGCTGACAGTGGGTGGGTGGTACTCATAATAAAAAAATAGAAGAAAGGAACACTGAGGAGAGATTAGAAATGGACCAAAGTTGTAATTGATTTTTTTTAATAGCAAAATTTCAAGTGTTTACCACACTAACAGCAGATCAGATGCCCGATATGTACCCATTACTTAACTTTTGCATATCAGGAGTTCTTGCCTTAGAAATTTAGTTGCAAGTGTGTTTTGCATCTCAAAAAGGGGAAGAGAGAGTAGCTCTTCCTTTTATTTTTTACTGAATTTTGATAAAACTTAAGAGCGGTTGGAGGAGAGGGTAGCTCAGATTAATGACGTATAAATGTAGGCTATTTTTAAACTCATTGGAACACTGTTGATTTAATATCCAGAACTACGTACTCTGTCTTTGATGTATTTTTTAATCAACGTAATGTTGATAATGAGGTATCGATTCCGGGTTTGTATGTCTCTTAAGACTAAAAACAAGAAGCACAATGGAAAAAAAAAAACCAACTCTCCACATATGCTATAAAAATGCAGAGAGTGGATGAACAATGAAAAATAGGTTAAGCTTGTGGCAAAAAAGGATAAGGCAGAAAAGAGAGATAAATATTCTAATGAAATTGTAGATACCATACATATGCATGCCACCTAGTTGTGCCAGTTTAGATTTGGTGAGTGAGTTGTTTCTTCTAGTCTTTATAGATATTATAGACTTTCTTTAAAGTAGAAAAAAAAAACCCATGATTTTAATTAAATCTTTCTCAAACAACAAATAACCAAAAAGAATAGTTTTAATTAGGAGAAAAAAGGACTACAAACAGGCAAAGCCAAAAAATAATGTAGCGGTTCTAAC
Source organism: Tringa solitaria (assembly GCA_026413425.1). Taxonomy (NCBI): domain Eukaryota; kingdom Metazoa; phylum Chordata; class Aves; order Charadriiformes; family Scolopacidae; genus Tringa; species Tringa solitaria. The sequence continues at coordinate 78,115,404 of JAOXJM010000019.1, forward strand.
AGAATTTCTGCAACTTGGAAGAAGAGGAATAAAATTTAAATCTATATATTAGGATATTGTATTAAAAAAAATCTGAATTATTGGCTCACCCATTTGCTGTATCAATTGACTATTGGAAGGAATTCAAAATCTCTTCAGTGAATGCAGCAGTAACCCGAACTGGGTCAATATTAAAGCCCAGACACTAAAAGAACATACAAAGAGAGAGCTTTTCTTCAGTCCAGTGATGTGATGGCTCACAGTGTCCTCCTGCTACATCGATGCTGCTTCATCTATCGGATGGGCCATTTTGTGTGGAGTGCCACTCATGAAGGCCAGCTGTTCCTTACGTATCACACAATTCCAATATTTCCTTAGAAATTTTACAGAATTTCAGAAATTTCATCAGAATTGTTTCAGTGAGTTTTTCATTATCTTTTTGACAAGGGGAGAATCAGGTTACTGAGACTGTGGACATCACTATACATACTAACTTACATATATATGCAGCTCTCATGCCTTAAAATTTCCCAAGTTTTTCCATTTTGTGTCCCTGATTTCATGTCTTGGATCACATTATATGTTCAAGCTCTAGCATTAGAACAGGTATTCCTATATGCCTTCTGGGACTGTTTTCCTTTTTGTCATTATTTAATGGAGGGGATGCTTGCTTTATGTGGATTACTGCATTCTTCCACTGAAGGAATGTAGTTTGTCCTCCTGCCTGAATACCAAAACCACATCAAAAATCCATGTGAATTTGCTATTGGGTTGTTAGTTGCTCGATATTGTCAGCACTCACAAAACCTGGGACTTCTCTGAAAAGTCCTCTTTCCTGGATTCATGTTATTAAAGGAGCAATACAGCTTTCATGTAAAAAAAATAGAAAATAAAAGTATGTCCCTGAGCCAATCTTACAGTTTTTAAGTGTTGGGAATGCAGTACATCTTCCACAGGTGTTTGGCATTGTGCATCTTTTGGTGAGTTTTTTTATTTTATTTCTAAAATAAGAGCACTATAAGCTCCAAAGTGTTGTAACAAAGTGCAGGGTGTTGCTGTCACAAAATATTCTCTAAAATAATTCAGGCTCTGACCATTTTCTAGAAATCTATAGCTTAAAAAATCTTTTAAAAAGCAATTAATTACAGATGATAACTGGCAATTTACCTTGACATATTTGAGTCATGCCTAATTATGCAAGTAGAATTACGAGTACAGATCTTTACATCTAAACTGAGTACCATTGATCTCAGCAGAGTACTACTACACAGAAAGACTATAATTTTTTTTTTAATCTTTTGACTTCCATGATTCCAAATTTTTTTCTGAATTCTTTCCACTTCTGTTTTCTTTGAGTGTGAGTCCAAGAACTCTTATTTATACCAGTGTTGACGTAAATAATTATTATCTGTCGCAAACCAGGCTTAATGCATTTAAAGCAGAACCAGATAAGATTAAATCTGCACTAACTCTTCACAAACCTCAGATCTCTGAGTATGTCAAATTTGATCACAGAACTCATTATCAGTAGAATAATATCTCATCGGTAGATTTATTTTTTGTTGGCTTTCTGAGTTGTGTAAGTTTCCAAGAGTTCAAGTATTTCAAGGTTAACTTGTGGTCACACTGTTTCTTTTTAGGCAAATATGATGTACTATAACCCAATCTGTTTGAAGAAAGTGAGATTGCTGCTCCTTTATTTTTTTTTCCTTCCTTTTTTTTTTTTTATCAACACAATTGTTTCTGCTGCTCATTGGTGTCTCCCTCCCACTCTTTTAGCAGCTGCTTTACTGTGACAACTTACCTCCAGCAAAGTGGGAAGATGAGCAGCTGCTTGCAGAACCAAAGCCAATCTTCTGCCTGGGATCAGTTGGCAAGGATTTCTGTGAAAGAAGCGAGGATGCAGTAAATGATATGTGCTGAATTAATTGTACCTACTACCAGCCTGTCTCCAAAACTTGCTGGGAAATGTATCCCTCCATTTGTGCAACAGCAACAACAACAACAACAAAAATGACTCCCTAATCATCTTTGAAGGTTAAAGAGATTTAACAAATCAGATCAGTCTATTCATGGGAACTATAGCAGGGCTGATGAGTTTTTTAAAAAATTCAAATTGCTTTTATTTCTTTTCAAATTGCTCTCAATCAGGTTTTTCAGTAAGGATGTGTGTATGTGTGCGATTTCTTGGTGTGAGGGAAGGGCTTTATTTATTTATTTACTGTTATTGTGGTGTTTTGGAGGTTGAGTCATCTGGTGATTCACTCTGTTCAGCTGCATAAATAATATTGCAAATCCTGACAGAGGACTAAACTGACATCCTGTAATATTTGTTCCTTCAGACTTCCAGGTACGGAAAGGTTGTTACAAAACCCTTACTTCCTGTGGCACAAATGGTTTGAGATCCTTCCACCCAGGAGGTGGGAATTAAAATCTCCCCTTTCTTGATGCTCTTGGGTTTTTCTGAACTAAAACGTCTCACCAAAAATCAGAATACTGCTGTACAGACTGCAGGATGGCTGTGAAGGATTGGGGCTTTAGATGGGACTTAGCTAGATGCAGATCAAGGAAAATTTTCTTCTTTTTCAGAATAGCTTTAGAGCTTCCTACAAAAGCATTTCAAGAGTATGGGGGAAGCATAATGGTCATCTAGGCAAAGGTAATCAAGTTGAGGATCATGGGAGAGATTTTCTAGAAGCTTCTAGGAAAACCCATTTGATGTGTTAACAACATTGTCTACCAGAAGACAGGCATTGTCCTTCTGGTATTCTTACCCTTTCTAATTCAGGAGTTTGGCATTTGGTCACCATATGAAAATGCTGCATATTGTGCACTCTTGAGCCAGGTGTTGGACATGATGGTTCACAAGACATTTCTCAATAGTGTTTTCCCCTTCTTACCTTGCGTTTCCAGCCAAAGAGACGGGGAGGATCAGAAGAATAACATGATATCTCCAAAGTAGGGAGAGACACATAATAATGTGGGCATTTGCCACTGTGTTAGCATAACTGGTGAATCACCGATTCTCTGTCCAGGAACAGAGACTGTGGAGAAATACCTATTTGATTTCTTTAAGCTTAGTTTGGATTGAATTCTCTCCCAGCCCAAGCCTTGAAGGCATCCCTGTCTTACTATTATAGGATTTTTTGATTCGTACACCTGCATGATAGATCAAGTGTCTTAGTTTCCAACAATCTTAACCTCCAGAAGCAAGGTGGTTAAGAAGGTGCAGCTTCCCTCATGGCCACCTTGTGAATGGAGAGCAAGCCAGTCATCTATCCTTGAAGATTTGGAGACAGATTAAGCGGTAGAGAGCTATCAGATCATCTCCCCTTAGACAAAATCCTGAGTTAGATCCAGATCAATGAGGACAGTCTGGAGCCTATTACAGCCAGGCTGGAAATCGTTCTTGCAGAAAAAATTGGGTTGGGTTGGGGTTTTTTTCTCTTTTATTTATGTTGGTTTGTTTTTTTCCTCTTTTTGTTCTGTCCAGCATTAGGAGGAAAATGATGTTCTATTTCCTATCTATCTGAGTGATGCAGTTACATCATTGGCAACTCCAGGGTGGTGTTTTGGCTCCTTGGGAGGTCAGAAGGTTGGGTTGCCAACTGTTGGAGGGAACTTCTACCCCTGCGACTCCTTGTGTTTGGGAGCAGGAGAAGGTACTGGTCTGGAGTCCAGGCAGAGCAGCTGTCACTGCAGCAGTTGGCAGCTGTCAGGATGGGTGATTTACATCTTCAACCACACAAAATCAGCTGAAAAGCATTTAGCTGAATTCAGATGGGCAAATAATGTTAGTGTTTGCATTGCTCAGCGTTTTCCTTTCATGCCGTTCCCTACCGTCTCGCTGCAAAATATCCTGTGGGTTAGAGGATGGCACACAGAGGACTGGGTTTCAGAAACAACAACAAAAAGGGATGTCTCTCAAATACTGGGCTAGAAGTCATTTGTCACAGAGGGGTTGAAATTAGTTTTCAAGGAGGTTTGTATTCTAGCCACAAAGGTTTGTTCAACGACTCTGGCAGTGATACAACAGAAAAGGTTATTTCAAGACAAAAATATTTTGTAATTCCTGAAATTTTGGGGAAAAAAAGGAAATTTTGAATTAATTTTCTAACATTGGCAATTTGCTAAAAAAAATTATTTTTTGTTTTATTGTCAATCATAGTGTTTTTGCATCTGCATATGATATAATCCTTTTGAAAGAAATGCAATATAGCAGTGCCATGCCATTTTTAAGTCTTCATGCCTACGTTGGCCTTGAGACTGGATAAACATGCCACTTCCCATTGTGTGACCACTATTTTTGACAGTGAAGTGAGTTATCACCGCATGTTAATGCCTCTCATGTTCTCTTCATTATACATGCTCATTTTCATGACAAAGAGTGTAAAAGGAACAGAAAATGATGCAAAATTAATACGTTCTCCTGACAATCTGGAGACAGCATTGCATGATCTTACACAGAAGGCACAGCTGGGGACTTTGACAACTGCAACTGCACAGCTGCTTCTTCTACAAAGTTCAAAAGATATTCCATGTAGTTTTCTCCATATGGATGCATGTGTATGCGTGGATTTGTGTGTGTGTGTCTGTATGGACAGCCAGCATAAGGTAAACAGGATTACATTTTAAGTCTAAACTACCTCTGATTTTAAGCTTAAACCACATTGATTTCTCTTCTTCAGGTTTTGGCTTGTAAAGTTTTCTAAAGCTTATTGAGCATGCCTGAGAGAAGAGGTAGGATCAAACAATACATAAATAAATAGAGCAGGGCATGTGATATTCTCTGAGTCTTATATTTAATATTCCGTTGGATCATATTGTAATTTTCATCATCATTGTCTATGAGCAGCTGATATTGGTATTGTTAATGTATTTTTTTCTATGTTTTAAGTGCCAAAGAAGAGTCTTGATTAGATGGCCAGCACATTAAACTTTGCCATCACTTTTGCAACCTCAAATTCTAACAATATTTTCCTGCACAAAAAAAAATATATAGGAGAAAGCCAAGAACAAGGGAAAAAAAGGTAGTGTTGTACTTACCATTTGGAAATAGAGACCCTGCTTGACAAATACGCTTCTGATCCGTATCTTCTGCCATTTAAAAACCTAGCCTGCATTAGTGGATAAAGTACAAGAAGAAGTACTTAACAGACTTATCATGAGATAACTTCTTTCATAATCTCAGTCTTTCAGAGGTGTGTTTCCTGGTCCATATATATCTGTGAAGGAAAAAAAAAATAAAACCAAAACCAAACCAAAAATCTAAACCCCATGATAATCCCAGGCTTTTGTGACTGAAATCTGCCAGTAGAAGTTCTCTTGCCCTGGGCAGACATTTAAGGATTGCTTTTGAGAAGAAAAGATGGGAAAAACAAGAGTGCTTCATATATCAGAAGCTTAAGTCTCTGATGCAGACCTGCAAAACTAATTAATCCCAAACATCTGAATAATGCCTGCAATCAGATGAACTTGAGATTTCCTCAGAAGAGCCTGCTATATGCATTTCTTAATGCTAAATTTATAGATAGTGCCAGCCCTTCTTATTAATTACGGTAAAAATGTTAAAAAATATTCTTCAGTTTAAGGAGGTTTAGGATGTTGGGGTTTTGAGAAACCGCAGATGGTCAAATAGAGATTTCTGATATTGACTGATTTTTCTAAAGAAACTGAATGATATTCAATTCTTGAATGTAAAGTGCTTTTATAAATGTGGCAAATTTTTGGCTTGGGTCAAGGGCACACTTTACATGTGTATAGATTCAGCGAGGAATGTGATAAACTAAAGGTCTGGACTGTAGCTTATCTGTAGAATTTCTATAGTCTTTAACAGAAGTGGATGGACAACAACCCAAGGGTGGAATCCAGTTTAAGATGAAATGAAGTTATTCTGCAACTATAAATAAATGACTGTGCTTTAACTTTAGCATGTTACCTAGTGCTGTGACATTTTATGAAGACCTTAAAGTACTTGTAGATAGAACATTCATAATGTCAAAGAGTAGATGGTGTTAGGAAATAGTTTTGCTACTTTCTAAATACTGGGAATTTTTCATCTAAAATAAGAAAGATGAATCACAAGAAACTTCTGTGGGTATAGAGTAGAGTAACAGAGCAAAAAGGTGAAAAAAATATAGGACTTGTCAGGAATGTTTCAAGGAAGATTTAAAATGAAGGAATAAAGGAAAGAATTTCTAGGTTGGGTCAATATCCAAGAGTCAGGCAAAAATTTTCTGGGCTGTAGAGAGAAATCATAATCACAATCTCCTTTCTTCCACTTCTAACACCAAATGTCTCTTTAAAAGGTATTAAGAAGTTGATAAATTGCAGTGTGTTTGGGTGTCCTAATTTACACCTCCCTCCAGCAAGAGGTGAATTTGTTAAATAGTGAAGAAATCAAAGACACAAGTTTTAAATTGCCTCAGAGCCAAATGAAGAAGACACAAAATGTTCTCTTTATGACCTGAAAGGACAAGCAGTAGATCAAAGACACTGTTTTGCATAGAAGTGAAGGGAAAGGGGATAGCTGGCTTAGAGCTTGTGATCAATAAACGGTAGTATGCTGATTCATAATGCTGCAGCAGGCTTCGGATGATGACACCTTCAGAAAATGAAAGCCAAAAGAGAAAAAAACAGCAAGAAAAAATAAGGAACCATGACACAAAGTGATAGTTCTGAAGAGACAAGTGTCTTTTGGCCTTACACAATGTGGAGTATAAAATGTGAAGATGAGTTATAGTAACACAGTGCATTGCAAAATGCGTTTGCAGTCTATTTAGTGAATCAGAAGAACACAGATAAATGGTCTTAGGAGTCTAATAAAAAGTTATACTTTGATTTCACAAACCGCCTTCTAAAACTTCTTTCCTAAAAGCACTTGGGTTTACGGTTGGCAGGGTGAGAAAGAGGTGTGTGCAGGTTTTGGGGGTTTTTTCTAATACTCTGATCATTGCCCTGGACTTCCTGGGTGAATGTGTTACCACAGAAATGTAATATATGTGTTCCGTATGGTTTCATGCATTATGTGTGTGGGTTGTGGTTGTTGCTTGAGTTCCCATCATTATTTAGTGAGGAAGTTGCGTATAATTCCTGGCAGCATAGTAGTTTATCCATTACTTTAAAGAAGAGCTCATATTTCAAAATGTTTTTTCTAAGATCATTACAAAAATAAAAAACAAATGGCAAGGATATCAGCTCTTGTTACCAACTGCCCAGCAAATGTAAAAACACTAAAAATAGCCACAGGAAGCAATAATTTCAATGACAAATTATAGAACTGTTTACTTAGTGGGCTAAGTAATATATTTTTGATAAAAGATAAACAGTTTTAAAAGTTACATTTGTTTTGTTGTAGAGGAAAAAGGAAATTGCTATTCCCTGCAGGCTGATGTACCTTGTAAAGCAATCTGTCTTCAAACCCAGAATGAAAGAGCCAAAAAAAAAGAAAAAAGCCCTCTGAATTACATGACGAGGCCCTTGAGATGTTACTAGTTGGTCTCTGCTGTTGAGGACCACAGATGTCTTATATTGGGGGTCATATTGAGCATTTTCTGAGTTTTTTAAAAACATTACTGTGAAGCAATTTAAATTTATACATGTTGGGTGGTTACAGTTGTTTGAACACTCATCACTGTCCACTCACTGCAGCTCCATTTCAATAGAAGGCATTTCCTAACATCTTTGTCCAGTCTTAAGCATGTGCCAAGGTTCCTTATTGAATAAACAACGCTAGATATTAGCATGCATTTCACCAAACCTGCACTTCTAGGGTGACTCTGACTTCACTGAGATCCTTGGAATCAGAATTGCTGGGAAATTCGAACTGCAGAATTTCAGTCTCAGGAAAATATCCAGCAGCAATGCTTCACTAGAATTTGCCATTGACGGTTCAACTTCGGGGCAAGATTCTGTCTGGCTGTTGGGATGCACAGCACAGAACTTGCAGGACAGAGAGGAGGGAGGGAAGAGTGGCTTTCAATATCTTTATTCCTTCTTTGACATTAGGCTTCAAGGTCGCTTAAAATAAAACCCACAGCTCAAAAATTTGTGCCCTGGAATATGAGGATCCCTTCATAATAACCTTCTCTTGTCCAATCCTGGTTACCAGCCCTTCCTGCAGCAATGAACTTAGACAGATGTGCCCTTGGAGCATTTTTACGGATGTCTTCTACAAGGGCTGCACTGAGAGGTGGTATTCTTCTCCTCGGTGAAGGGATTTTAGAAATCCTTTACAATTTTCTCTCTGCTTTTGAAACATAACATTTAAATTAAATTTCCTCTTCGAATTCCCAAACTACAAATGCGGTGAATGAAAAATATTAGTGTATAAGGACTATCAAAATGTAGCACAGGGAATCCAGATTTGTGAAAGGGCAGGATGGGATTTAAATTCACTAACACCATAAGTGAACACACTGACCAAAGCAAGTTAGAAACTTCCCTGAAACAAAATTAGTCCTAATGAGACACTGCTTGCTTCAACTATACTGGGAAAAGTTGGATTTGTAGTTTAGGCTGAGGTCATACACTATAGCAGTAAAGAGGAAAAGTATTCTGTTTTCTTAATTTTGAAAAATATGTCATTATGCCTTGGGAAGTATTACAATGTTTTAGTAATCAGCTGCAATGCTCATTAGTCTGCCTATTATATTTGAAGCACTTGCATTTGTTGAAGTAGTAGCAGCTGAGATAAAAGAAATTTGAAAGTGAAATCATTACAAATTTGAGTCAGTGCCTTTCTCAAACTGGAAGCTTGCAATATTACCCTTAATGAGCTGATGCCCCAAACTCCAAAAATGGATTCATATTTTCTAACCTCTTTTGAACTCCTTATTAGAAATTACTTTATGATCTGAATTTATGAAGAGATAGTATTTTCTGTTTACTGACTTCTTTCTTCAAAAAAAATGGAGGGGGGAGGCGGAAGGTTGCTAACTAGTTCACAAACCAAACTTCATTTCTCAAAGCAGAATACAAATTACTTGGTAGAGGAGAAAGTAAGCTGAGGTAGATTTACACTGATGCAAACAGAACCGTAGTTTTATGGCCAAATAAATTTAAATTAATGTCTGTCGGTTGAACCTATATGCATCCTCAGAGTGTTATACTTTAAAATGAACTAAGAATTTGGTTATTTAAAAATAGCAACTCAAATGGAAAAGGTGGAGGCTTGCATAGCTTATGAACTAATCCTGGCAGGAGTGCAGATGGAAGACTGCTTAAGGCAAAGAGGTTCATCTGCATATGGCAGATTTCAGGAACTGGGCCTGGATTAATCAGGGCCAAACATGGAAGGAAATCACACAGAAATTGTTTATGTTTACATAGTTTCAAGTTTTCTTTCAAATAAATTGAGCAAGTCATTTTAAAGAGGAGATTGCTATTGATTAAATTATGAATTAATGGATTTTTTAATTGCAAATCAATTGATTCCG
>JAOXJM010000019.1:78160608-78175224 GCA_026413425.1 Tringa solitaria
GGCTGCCCAGGGAAGTGGTTGAGTCACCATCCCTGGAAGTATTTAAAAGATGAGTAGATGTGGCGTGTTTTAGTGGACTTGGTACTGTTTATGGTTTGACTTGATGATACTAAGGGTCTTTTCCAACATATATGACTCTATGATTCTTAACTCATGCACCTGCATATATTAATGAAAATATTCCTTTTTTGAAGTCAATAGCATTTATGACCAATGTATTTTTTCTGAACTTGTATTATTTGGTGGTACTGGAAACAGACTCTAAGAAAATAGTTTGGTTTTAAATATAGGTCAAAGTATCAGGATGGCAAACAAGTTAAAACTAATTAGAGAGGAAGTTCCTTGTCATAATTTCTATGCCTATGCACCACATTGTAAAATGACCACAAAGTATGTAACATATGAAATACATTTGAATGGACAATAATTCATACGTCTGGGAAGAATTCTCTGTAGTTCTGTCACAGTTCCATTGACAGGATGCTCCTTTGTTAGCTGTCCCACCTCCTCTACAGCACTCTCCCCTCCTTTTATCTTTCACTTTTGCCTCCTATTTCTGTCCCTCTTAGTTTATCTTAAATCAAAGCAAATATTTTCTTTGTCTACTCAAGCACTCCACAATCAAATGGTCACCAAATGCAGCTTCACTGGAGGCTTTAATCCTGTTGACTTCATCAAGTATCTTCAGCTGCCTTGCTATCACGTCAATGGCCCTGCAAACCATCTTGGCCACTGTCACAATATAGGCACAGTGAAGAAGATTGACACAGCAGTAACAGAGGCCTGAGATTCTGGTCTTTCCTCATCAGAAGAAGTCATGAGGGGTAACCTCACATCATGGGCTACAACTGCCCATCCCCATCACCTAATCCAATTCAAAGCTACCCTCATAATGTGATACCAAGGTACAACTGCCAGGTATAGAAAGACCTGTTACCCCAGGCTGTTTAGGAATGCCCGGGTGGTCAAACCTGTCCTGTCCACTCCTCCCCACAGACGCAATACCTTCACACTCTACTGTGTCTGACCCTCACACTTGGTTCGTACCAAAGTCAGCTGACCTTGTTTGTCATAGCGATAAGTGTAAGTAGGACCCTCTCTGCATACCATTCCTTGGTATTAATTATAAACATCAGGTCTTATAACTCTGGAAGCAGACTACTGTCTAAAGATTACTCCATTAATTTCAGAGAGTTCAGTTAGATAGAAGAGGCTTAGCTCGAAAGCAAAATTACTGACTTACTATTGGTGGAACTTGTCTAAATGTCTGACTCTCAAGGGCTTCAGATTACAGCTGAAATCACCACTCTGATACCTGGGACAGCATCCAAATCACTCCATTCACCTTTCTAACTGCTTACAATGCAGGTATTTCAATGCACACCAGCAAAAGAGATATATTGATTTTTTTAAAGAAAAGATTATTCCTGAAACAATGAGCTGTAAGAAACAGACACTACTAAGGGAAAGCAAACACGAGAGAATAAGTGAAAACAGCAAGGAGATCTATATAAACTAAAGGATTGGTTCATCAGAATTCATATGGTAAAAGGGACATTTTCAGATAATTCAGAAAGATTAAGTTAAAAAAGGTAATAAAAATAAATCACCTTAATATTTCATACTCCTAAGAAATTAACTCAATTACTTTCTTATCAATATTTTGGACTAAATTTCTGAAACATACTTAAAATTTTATTAATCAAAGACAGAGAAAATCTCCATGTGTCCAGGTATCTCAAGGTCTCTCCAATCTTCTGAATCCTTAACTTTTATCTGTGTCCTTGTAGAAGGCAGAGAATCTCTGGTGGTGTGGCTGAGGACTAGATTGCCTCATGGACTTCTCCTTTCCTTCTCTCTCCATGCAGCTGTAAAAGGCAAGATAAGGTAACAAAAATAGAAGCAGGGACCATCAGTCAGGATGGAGACCCCTGTCCATGTCTCTGCTACACTGTTGAATCCTTAACCTTTGTGTCTCTGTCCTTGTAGAAGCTAGAGAATCTCTGTGTGGCTAAGGATGGGAGTTCCTTATCTTCTGGTCCCGGACTTCTCTGACCATGCAGCTCTAAAAGGCATGATAAGTTCAACAAAAATAGAAGCACAGACCATCAGTCAGGATGGAGAGCCCTGCCCAGGTCCCTGCCACACTGTTGAATCCTTAACTTTGTGTCTGTATTCTTGTCGAAGGTAAAGAATCTCTGGCTGTCTGGCTGAGGATGGGAATGTGCTGTCATCTGCTCCTCTGTTTTTTGGAGACTGGGGCTCTATGAAAGAGGGAAAAAACAATGGGGCAACCACCACAACTCACCAGGTAAAAGCCCTGTCCAGGTCTCTGTCACACTCTTGAATCCTTAACTTTGTATCTGTGTCCTTGCAGAAGGTAGAGAATCTCTTTGTGGCTAAGGATGGGAGTTCCTTATGGTGTGGTCCTGGCCTTTTCTACGCCTGGGGCTGTAAGAGACAGGATAACAAACCAGAGGTCGGCCACCCTCACTCACCATGCACTAACCCTGCCCAGGTCTATGCTGGACTCTGGAATCCTTAGCATTTTTCTTCATAAGTTAGACAATCCTTGTGTGGTTGAGGATGGGAGTTCCTCAAGGTCTTCTGAACACTTAACTTTTCTCTGTATCCTTGTAGAAGGCAGAGAATCTCTCTGTGGTTCTGGATGGGAGTGCAACATGCTCTGCTCTGCTTCCCATCTTTCCCTGCTGGACTAAAAGGCAGGAAAGTGTTAAAGAGAAAAAAGATTTAGAGATTATCAATAACAACTGACATCCTTGCAGAAGTGGCTGCCACACTCTGGAATAGTTACCTTTACATTAGTGTCTTGTCGGACATGGAGAATCTCTGTGTGGTTGCGGCTGGGAGTTCCTCCCGGTGTGTTCCTGTTCCTTTCTGCATCTGCGGCTGTAAGAGGCAGGATAACAAACAAGAGGTCAGCCATCCTCACTCACCAGGGACAACCTCTGCCCAGGTCCCTGTCAGAATCTTGAATCCTTAAATCCCCTCCTTATCCTTGGAGATGATATTGTATCTCTGTGTGGTGGAGGCTGGGAGTTCTTCCTGGTGTGTTCCTGTCCCTTTCTGGGTCTGCGGCTGTAAGAGGGAGGATAACAAACAAGTGGTTAGGAATCCTCAGCCTCCATGGAAAAGCCTTGCCCAGGTATTTGTCAGACTCTAGAAGACTTAACTTTCTCCGTGTCTTTGTAGAAGGCAGAGAACATCTCTGTGGTCGTGGATGGGAGTGCCCTATCCTCTGCTCCGCTTCCCATCTCTCCATCTCTCCCTGCTGGTATAAATGGCAGGAAAGCGTTAAAGAGAAAAAAACTTCAGAGACAGGCAATAACAATTGCCATCCTTGCAGAAGTTGCTGCCACAATCTGGAATCCTTACCTTTATGTTGGTGTCCTTGTAAAGGGTGCAGAATGTCTGCGTGGTTGCAGATGGGAGTTCCTCCTGGTTTGTTCCTGTCCCTTTCTGGGTCTGCGGCTGTAAGAGGCAGGATGACAAACAAGTGGTTAGGAATCCTCAGCCTCCATGGAATAACCGTGCCCAGGTTTTCAGCAAACTCTAGAATCCTTAATTTTTCTGCCTGTCTTGCAAGAACGTGGGGAATATCTGTGTGGTTGAGGATGGGAGTTCCTCCAGGTGTGTTCCTGTGCCTTTCTGGGTCTGTGGCTGTAAGAGGCAGGACAACAAACAAGTGGTTAGGAATCCTCAGCCTCCATGGAAAATCCCTGCCCAGGTTTTCAGCAGACTCTGCAATCCTTAACTTTTCTGCATGTCCTTGTTGAACTTGGAGAATGTCTTTGTGGTTGAGGCTGGGAGTTCCTCCTGGTGTGTTCCTGTCCCTTTCTGCCTCTGCGGCTGTAAGAGGGAGGATAACAAACAATTGGTTAGGAATCCTCAGCCTCCATGGAAAATCCCTGCCCAGGTTTTCAGCAAACTCTGTAATCCTTAACTTTTCTGCATGTCCTTGTGTAACGTGGAGAATCTCTGTGTGGTTCACGCTGGGATTACGAACTGGTGTGTTCCTGTCCCTTTCTTGGTCTGCGGCTGTAAGAGGCAGGATAACAAACAAATGGTTAGGAGTCCTCAGCCTCCATGGAAATCCCTGCCCAGGTTTTCACCAAACTCTGGAATCCTTAACTTTTTTGCATATCCTTTTTGAACTTGGAGAATCTCTGTGTGGTGGAGGCTGGGAGCTCCTCCTGGTGTGTTCCTGTCCCTTTCTGGGTCTGCGGCTGTAAGAGGCAGGATAACAAACAAGAGGTCATCCATCTTCACTCACCAGGGACAACCTCTGCCCAGGTCCCTGCCACAGTCTCGAATCCTTACCTTTTCTCAGTGTCCTTGTAGAGGATACTGTATCTCTGTGTGGTTCAGGGTGGGAGATCCTCCTGGTGTGTTCCTGTCCCTTTCTGGGTCTGCGGCTGTACGAGGCAGGATAACAAACAAGTGGTTAGGAGTCCTCAGCCTTCATGGAAAATCCCAGCCCAGGTTTTCAGGAAACTCCGGAATCCTTAACTTTTCTGCATGTCCTTTGTGAACTTGGAGAATGTCTGTGTGGTTGAGGCTGGCATTTCGTACTGGTGTGTTCCTGTCCCTTTCTGGGTCTGCAGCTGTAAGAGGCAGGATAACAAATAATAGGTCAGCCATCCTCACTCACCGGAGACAACCCCTGTCCAGGTCCATGCTACAATCTTTATTCCTTAATTTTTCTCCACGTCTTTGCAGAACATGGTTTTATCTCTGTGTGGTTGAGTATGGGCGTTCCTCCTGGTCTGCTTATTTTCCTTCTCTGTGTCTGCGGGTTTAAGAGGGAGGATAACAAACAAGAGGTCAGCCATCGCCACTGATGGCCGACCCATATCCTTGGGATACTCTTGAATCCTTTTCTTTGTGTCTGGGTCCTGGTAGAAGGCAGAGAATCTCTGGTGGTGTGCTTGAGGACGAGATTGCCCTATGGTCTTGTCCTTTTTTACTCTGTCCCTACAGCTCTGAAAAGCAGGAAATGACAACAAATACAGGCCATCAGCAGAGACCATCAGTCACATTTGAGCCCCCTGTCCAGGTCTCTGCCACACTCTTGAATCCTTAACTTTGTATCTGTGTCCTTGCAGAAGGTAGAGAATCTCTTTGTGGCTAAGGATGGGAGTTCCTTATGGTGTGGTCCTGGCCTTTTCTACGCCTGGGGCTGTAAGAGACAGGATAACAAACCAGAGGTCGGCCACCCTCACTCACCACGCACTAACCCTGCCCAGGTCTATGCTGGACTCCGGAATCCTTAGCTTTTGTCCTTGTTGAAGGTATAGAATCTCTGTATGGTTGAGGATGGGAGTTCCTCAGTGTCTTGACCTCCCAATGTCTGGGCCTGCTGCTGTCAAGGGCAGAAGAATATCAACAAAGAAAGGCCGCAGAGACCAGGAGTCCTACGGTCAACCCCTGTCCCAGTCTCTGCCAGTCTTCTGAATCCTGAACTTTAGTCCGTGTCCTTGTAGAGGAAGAGACTCTCTGGTGGTGTGGCTGAGGACCAGATTGCCCCACGGTCTTGTCCTTCCCTTCTCTATCCCTGCAGCTCTAAAAGGCAGGTAAATATCAGCAAAGAAAGGGAGCAGAGACCATGAGTGTTATGGAAAACCCCTGTCAAGGTCTCTGGCGGACTTCTGAATCCTGAACTTTATGCCTGTGTCTTCACAGAAGGTAGAGAATACCTGGCTGTGTGTTTGAGTATAGGATTGTCCCGCGGTCTTGTCCTTTCACTCTCTTCTATTCAGCTGTAAAAGCCAGAATATTACCAAGAAGTGTTCGGCCACCCTTTGTCACCATGGACAGTCCCTGTCCTTATCTCTGACAGACTCCTGAATCCTTAACTTTCCCCTGTGTCCTTGTCGAAGTGAGAGCGTATCTTGGTGTGTCTGAGGATGGGAGTGCCCCTTGGTCTTGTCCATTTCCTTTCTGGCCTGCTGCCGTAAAAAGCAGGAGAATGTCAAGAAAAAAAGGCAGCAGAGACCATCAGTTCACCATGGACTATCCCTGCCCAGCGCTCTGTCACACTCTTGAATCCCTAACGTAGTGTCTGTGTACTTTTAGAACGTAGGGAACATCTGGTTGTCTGGCTTCTCACCGGTGTGCTTGGCCTCAGGCTGTCACAGCTCACTGCCTGTACCTCCCCAGCAACCTTTTTGCGACATGGCCACCTCTAGCATTCTATTGCAGTGGCAGGACCACAGCATGTCCAGAGCCAATGGACGGCTCAGGCCTTGGCTGCCTGGGGAAAAGGGCTATCATGCTTCAGCCGTCTTAAAGACAGTGGTATGGACAAAGCTTGTAACTGACTCCAACGGGACAACTGTTGTTGAGAGCTCAGGGTCACTCCTGTCTGTGTGGGGGACAGCCTCTTGAGCCGGGACTGTGGTCTCCTCATTGCCCCTCACCTTTTGGCCTCACCCCTGTCCCCTGGGCCTCATCCTGGCTTCCAGGGCCAGGGCAGAGCCAGGTGGAGCTCCGCATGAGAGCGCAGTCACATAAGTTACAGCATCATGGAATCGTTTAGGTTGTAAAACACCCGTAAGATCATCGAGTCCAACCGTCGACCTAACACTGCCAACTCCATCTCTCACCCATGTCCCTCAGCACCACGTCTACCCATCTTTTAAATAACACCAGGGATGATGAGTCCACCACTTCCCTGGGCAGCCTGTTCCAATACTTCGTAACCCTTTGTATGAGGAAATAGTTCCTAATATCCATCCTAAAGCTCCCCTGGTGCAACTTGAGGCCGTTCCCTCTTGTCGCATTGCCTGTTCCTTGGGAGAAGAGACCGATCTCCCCTGGCTACACCCTCCTTTCAGGGAGTTGTCGAGAGTGAGGAGGTCTCCCCTCAGCCTCCTTTTCTCCAGGCTGAACACCCTCAGCTCCCTCAGCCGCTCCTCACAAGATCTGTGCTCCAGACCCCTCACCAGCTCCGTTGCCCTTCTCTGGACACACTCCAGCCCCTCAATGACTTTCCTGTCGTGAGGGGCCCAAAACTGGACACAGCCCTCAAGGTGGGACTTCCCCGGTGCTTAGTACAAAGGGATGGCCAATTCCCTAGTCCTGCTGGCCACGCTCTTTCTGACACACATGTAGTGTCTAAACACTGGGAAGCAATTCAGGCATTCAACATACTGAGGCAGCGCTGCCATAAATCCCCGTGTCCCAAGGATGTACATGAAACTGGCAGGTAGGACACAAGACCTGTCTCTCTAGATCTGTTTTTCTCCTCTTCAGTCACTTTGCCAAGTATGCTGGGTTGCACTCTGTAGGAGAATACTGCCCCTGTCTTGAATTTGACCATATCGTTCAGAGGTGCTGCTGCCTAAATAAAGATCCAACAAAAAAGAAAATTCTTGCACGGCAAAGTAAAAAATAGGGTTTCACTGCCTTTATGAATGTAGAACCATACATAACACTATAGCTCTCCTTCTTAGACTTTTTCTTCTTTCCAAAAATGCAGTAAGCATTTGCAATCATTATTTTATTTTCTGCTTTTTGCCCAAGTTCCATTAATGTGGGATTCCTTGTTTCATTTCTCTGCTGCTGGTTTGCATCTAAAAGTGGTTCCGCATTTTCAGACTAGGTTTGTCCAAACCCAGCCGGGCTGAATGAAAGTTTTCAACTGTGTCAGGCCATTGGTGGTATGAATTGTGCACAAGTCAGGAAAGCCAGCAAATAAAAGCATGAGAAAATTGTGATTTAAATAATTAAAGAGTCCTAGGTAGCTTAGTCCCCCAAGTTAATATTTTCAGAGGGAGACTTCTTGAGAGATAAGGAAGGAAAAAATAATCATTGACTGAAAAACATAGTTTCCTTAAATTCTGATTTAAAATTCCCTTGCGATATCAACATCGTATCCTTAATTTAATGTATTTGACTTTAAAGTTAAGCTGACTACCTTGCAGAGAGTAGAATGGTTTCCTAGCATTCCCTCCAAAGCAGTAGAATTTAAACTGTGGTTAGCAGCAATAACACATTCAAAGTGTTTTAAAAAGGGAAGTCTTCAATGATTTCCCAGGTTCTTGTACACTATTTGATTACATGGCAGTCATACGTGAATTTTCTGTTCTGAATAGAACCCGGATGCTTCAGAGATGTTAAAATTCCCTTCAACTTGGAAATCCATGAAGAGGTAACGATATCTTCACTGGAGAGAAGGTGTTTTTTTCTTAAAAATTTAAATAGTCTTGATATTACTGCTGATATTCCTATGTAAGCTGGATGGGGTTTGTTGTTTTTGTTGGTTTTTATTATAGTGCTGTAATTTTCAATAGAACAGTAGTAGCTTTTTGCTTCAAAAGGCATCACTTGGCTTCTAGAAATGCAACGGGAACTTCAGTCTGAATCACCAAACCTTTCATCTCATTTCTGAATTAAAAAATAAATAATATTTCTTTTAAAATGCTTGATTTTGACAGCTAAATACTAATTTATTCATGTGCTGCTGGGTTTTAGGCACATGGTGACTTATGGTCTCTGCTCCCTTTGTTTGTTGATATTATCCTGCTTTTTACAGAAGTAGGCTGAGACCAGGAGAGGAGAAGACCTGAAGACTGGCGAGAATGCCAGAGAGGTTTCCCTGCTGCTGGTGCTACACAGTTGGTTTCTTTTGCCACGTGTGAGAAGAGTGGGTTCATGGATTCCATCCTCTCTCAGCAGCTTCTCAAAACCAAAAAGGAGGCCAACACAGACACAGCTGCACCAAGCCAAGCAGCCAGATGCCCACCCAGAAGCACCACCTGGATTTTTGGTCCCACCTGGATGAGTTTCTCGTGGGTTTCTTTCTTTTCCTCTGCCAGGATGCTCAGCGCTACCTGCCGCCCCTCTTGTTGCTCCTCTGCTTGCTTCAGAAAGCAGCTGCTCCGGGTGGGCTTTCTCTGTGCAGAGCTCTCCCTTTGTTCTTCTACACAAGCACAGCTTCTCCTGGGCAGAGACCTTTGCTCCATCTTCTCCCCTTTACCCGACAGAGCTTCATTCTCTTGCTCCAGCTGCCATCACGGAAGCACAGAGGAAATGAAATACAGCCAGGTTTACAGTCAAGAAGAAGAGAGCAGCAACTCCACATCCCCCACGTGTCAGCGCTCCCAAGAAGCGTGTGGGGACTGACTGCCCAAAAGACCTGCCTGCTCTCACCGCCATCTCCCAAGAAGGAGGCCACCATTGTATTTAAACAACAGTGGGAGAAGGAGAGGAGCCAGGTGGTATTGAAAGGACAGGCAGAGGTGGAGCTGAGGGACACGCTTCAGTGGAGCTTTTGGCAGTGTAAGGTTAGTGGTTAGAGTCGACGGTTTCAACCTCCGTGATCGTGTGAGTCTATGATTGTCCCTGTCTTCTGCTGCCAGAAACAGCCCTCTCCCAAGACCCAGCCCAAAATGTTCCCCAGCAATAAAGCTCCTTTGCAGGACTCAAATCCTTCCTCACAGGGTTTTCTTGCCCATCGCAAGGTCCTGAGGCTCTGCCGGAGCAGAGGGGGCAGGAGTGAGAGGCCCTGCTCCCTGCCCCATGGGGCCCAGGCACAGATCCTGCTCCCCATGCGCAGACCCCGGCCCCGCGCCTGCCTGGGCGCCCAGAAGCTCCTTCCTCTGTTCAGCTGCCCTTTGGTCTCGGTGCTGCTCCCTGGGCAGGGCTCGTGTCTCCCTGCGCAGGGATGCTCCATCTCAGCAGGGCACGAGCAGCCCAGAAGGGCTTCTGCCAGCCCCTGGCCTTGCAGGGCTGGGGGGCGAGGGCGAGCCACGCTCCCGGCCCCCCGAGCTCCCCAGAGCGAGGTCCCCAGCCCACCCCATCCCCGCGGGGCCAGCTCCAGGCTGCCTGGGCACTGGGGGGTGCCCACCTCCATGGAGCGGGGACATACCTCGGGCAGCGCAAGAGCTCTCTTCTTCTGGGCTTTCGTGAAGCCAGATGGCAGCAGAGAGAGGGGAAGGAGTCGGTGGGAGAAGTCGGGAAGGGAAGGGCTGGGTGATGGGTTCAATGCATGAGGAGCAGGGCAGAAGGGCTGTGGAGCACAGGGCAGACGGGTGTGTTGTGCCCGTCAGCAGGCACTGGCAGTTGCAGATGGAACACGGGCCATGGCAACGGGATGCGCAGCAGGGACGGGGACGAGTCCCCTTAAAGGGGGGGCATCTTACTACATCCGCCCCCCCCAAGTTAATAATCCCAACATGTGTCACTTCCTTCCTCTTTTAAGACGTTCTTCCCACCCATTCCCTCCTTGAACAAGCGGGTTTTGCCCAGAGCGTTGCAGACTCTCTGTGGGACACTGGGGCAAGTGGTGCCCGTCCTTCCCAGAGAGGTCTGCATGTATGGAAATGCCAAGGAATAACCCAGGCTGTCCTCATGGACAAGTGCCAGCCCAGTCTCCAGGCAGCACCTGCCGGGCCTTTGAGCCTGGAGGCTTCAGTGGGGGGCTCTGGCTGCCCAGGAAGGTGCCAGGAGATGCCGGCCCGTCTTTTCTGTTCACGCTGCTGCTCACCTCCCTCCCTGGCAGAGGGAACACATCTCAACCTCTCAGGCTACTTTCTGCACAAGCTGTAACCGCTTTCCTTTTAAAATGGGGAGTTTTTCCACTCTGCAGCCCCATGGGGTGGGGGGGTGATGGGCACAGGGACGCTTTGGGTCTCCCTGTAGGCCTTCCCATGTTTTCTGCATTCCTGTCCAGTAAAACTGCTCCCCGGCTTGCTCTCTCCTCTCGTGGGACACTAAACCCAGGAAATAGAGCTCTGCAATGGTTTTTTGCCACACTTGTTCCACCTGCAGGTTCCCAAGGCCAGGTCTGCATCCTGAGAACACATCCCAGGTGACAGATACACTCTCCAAGTTACACCATTGCAGCACCTGAATGGAGGAAATTTGCTGATTTACAAATGGTCCCCAGCGTGTAGGGGCTGCAGCCCCATTTGTCATCTCCTCCTCTCTTGTATGTGTTTGTTGAAGAAGTCGTCCTGGAAAAAAGACTATTTAAGCATCTATTAGCAAATTTCAGTCATTTATACCTTCACTTCTGACAAAATGAAACTTGAAGATGTATAGCTGTCGTGTATAAATTTGGCTTGACGACAGCATTCGGGGGCACAATAGGAGGAGCAATCCCCTGTGCGCCCGACACCACAATAAAAAATGCCTGCTTTCTGAAACTCCCAGCTGAGCCTGAGAGAGTTTTCTCTGCCGGTTTGCGGTAACAGTTTTGGCCACCCAGTTGGGACGCTGCTCTTGAGCCTCGATGGATCCGGGGGTCGCGGAACCTTAGCTGGCACCAAGGGATTCTCAGAGAGGACCCTGATCCCCGGACCAAAGAGCCCCTGAGCAAGGACCACTGTTTTGCATTCTTTCGGAAGTTTTGAACACCTGCCTGTGTAGCGTATGAAGGCACAGACCCCGGTCGGAGGTGCAACCAGAATCGTTTATTACAAGCAACACTCAGCTTATAAGATCACTAAGTCCATCAGTGTTATCTTCTTGCCCAATCAATATCTTCTTGCAAAACCCAACTGCCAGGCAGGTGGATTCTTCTCTAATCAGTCCGGTCGTTAGGCGCTGTTTAGGGATTGTCTTTTGTTAGCATTCCTGCTTATTCTATTCCAGGTTCTGGTCTTTGCTCTTCCACAGTCTGTTCAACATGTTGTTCACCCACATCTCCCCCTTTTTTATTTGACTTACAAAATAATGATTGTGCTCATTTCATAAATTGCAAATTACACTGAGAATACATTGATCATATAGTACAAACGTAGAGCTCATGAATTCTTTTATAGCTTTCTCTATACACTATAGATTAGTTTTATCTCTATCAGTATCTATATCTCTATCTATCTCTTATCTATTCATCTATATATAATGCGATTAGTTTTATTACACTAAACGTTCTTGACTACTGCGGGTTTCAACATCCTTTTCCTTTTCTGACATCCTGCTTTGTAAAGCAAGCACAGTGTGCATGTGGGCACACATGGTTTGAGTTATGCTTCTATCAATGATTTGCTGAACACAAGAGAAACACGACAAACATCATTGCTCCGTGGTTTGCAATGGTTGTCTGTGATGTTCAGGTTCTAGATATCGCACTGCGATCCACTTGGCACCAGTTCCTGTGGAAACAAAAGCATATCCCTGCCCCCGAGTTCTCAATGGCACGGGGCCTTCCCATTGTCCGGTGGCCATATTACGACTATGGACTGTTGGCCCTGTTTTGAACATCGGGGAAGCTCCGAAGTGTCGACTTACTCATGTCATATCACTATTGTCTCTGTTTAGAAAATTGAAAACAAAAGTGGCTTTCCATAGTCGTTCCTGTGGTGGATCTCCCAGACTCCCCCTTTTTTGTTTGATTATTAATTGTTGTAGCGTTTGATGGGCGCACTCAACGATCGCTTGCCCTGTGGGGGAGTGTGGAATTCCAGGGATGTGTCAAATGCCCCATTCCTGTAAAAAAAGTGGTGTGGTTTTGGATACATACGCAGGGCCATTGTCTGTCTAGATGGTTTCTGGTATACCCATGGCAGCGATAGCCTCTAGCCAGCGTCGTCGGAATTTAGCAGAGGATGCCTAGGTGGATGGATTAAAATCTGACCGGTGTAGTCTGCAAGTGCAGTCTGTACGCTGAGAGATTCTGCTAACATCCATTCCAAGTCCTTTGGGTTAGTGGGAATATAAATGAATTCTGGCTCACCAGCTTTTAGAGTCTGAAGTCAGTGGGGGCCTTCCTGAATCAAATTGGCAAACATTTCCAGTCGTGAAGTTGGAGTCTTTGTAAATGCATGAGGTCAAAAGAGCCACTCTAGTATCACGAGCGGGTCCTTTTTTGTTGAGTCCCATTGGCCTAGAAGGGCACATGGCTGGAAGGTGCTTTGAATGATCACTAAATAGACTGGAAGTGTTAAGCAGAGGCGATGACTCTGAGGTGTCCGTAAAGCTTCTGTTACTTGTTGTAGACCACTAGGTGTCAACTGCCCCGCTGCCTCTTAGAAGTCAAGTCAGGATCACCCTTTAACCATTGAAAGAGGGGTTCTAAATCTTGTGTCGGGATGCCCAGAAAAGGTCTGAGCCAATTGATAGTTCCTAATAATTTTTGCAGATCTTTCAGAGTGCTTATTTGTGATGCCACCTTGAATGCTTGCGGTTGGATGGTGTGTGTAGTAATTTTCCATCCAAGCTATTTCCAGGGTGGCTCACGTTGGACCTTCGGTTGTCTCTAAGCCCATTCCTCGGACAGCAAGGCGGACTTGGCAGAGGCCAGTTTGCAGGTCTTTGTCTTTTTTGGCGGCTAAAAGTATGTCATCCATAGAATGATAAATTATAACATGAGGGTTTGCATCTGGAACGGGTTGCAAGGCATTTGCCACTGTTAGTTGGCAGATGGTCGGGCTGTTTAGCAGACCTTGTGGCAATACAGTCCAGTGATACCGTCGTGTAGGCCGTTGTTGATTAATAGATGGCACGGAGAAGGCAAACCGGGGTGCATCTCTTGGGTGTAGAGGAATGGCAAAAAAGCAGTCGTTGAGATCGATTATGGCTATTGGCCAATTTTGAGGCAGCATAGAGGGCGAAGGAAGGCCAGGCCGGAGCGCAGCCATAGGCTCAATGACTGCATTTATAGCTCAAAGGTCATGTAACAGTTGCCAGTTGCCACTTTTCTTTGGTATGACAAATACAGGAGTGTTCCACGGGCTGGTGGTGGGTACAGTGTGGCCAGTGGCCAGTTGCTCTTGCACTAAGTCATGCAAGTGCAGCAGTTTGTCCTTTTTCAGGGGCCGCTGATCTACCCAGACAGGTAGATCACTGATCTACCCTAGACAGGGTTTTCTGTCTTCGGTGCCAATAGGATTTAAACTGTTCAAACTATTCATGCTTTCTACCGTGGCAAGGTCTCGAGATTCAGCTAAAAACACAGTGTATTGCATAGCAGGGAAAATCATGCGCAGTAACAGTTTTCAGTCGTGAGGAATCATAACACATCTGTCACCAATGGTCGCCAGTAGGTTAAAGGTATATGCCGATTAAAGACCATAGCCCTTTAGAGATTTTCTCAACTCTTTTAGCGCATCATAATGTAGAGATATGTTCGTTATAGCAATCGATTGTTTGTATTATTACCGTATGAAAGACTCCTGCGTGTGTGTTCTCCCTCGTATTTAAAATGGGTGCTGGATAGTCTACAGGTAGAGAAATCCTAAAGAAGTCACCCTTTGCTGTATTTTGAGTCACTGGAAACAAGATGCTTGACCCGCCTGGTGGGGTTGCAAAAGGAGGTGATTTCATAAAATATTGTAATCAGTGGTGGCCGCTATATAAATTAGGGAGCGGAGAAAAGTGGCCAGTAAGGGGTACGATAAGTTATAACACCATGTTACAATTAATGTTGTTTTAAGGAGGGAAGAAAAATGGGAGGAGGTAATGTATGCTGAAATGTTGCTTAGATTACGATAGCATCCTGAGTGGCAGAAGAAGTGTGGAACCAATTTGGCCCCAAGGGATCCTCTAGTATCGGCATTA
The DNA here is from genome assembly GCA_026413425.1 of Tringa solitaria. Taxonomy (NCBI): domain Eukaryota; kingdom Metazoa; phylum Chordata; class Aves; order Charadriiformes; family Scolopacidae; genus Tringa; species Tringa solitaria. Next base: position 78,175,135 of record JAOXJM010000019.1, read on the forward strand.
GAAAATGACAGGCGAGAGAGAGAGTGACTCGGAGTGAGGAGGAGGAGGATGTGGAGATGTTGATGGCTCCAGGGTTGAGACAGAGGCCTC
>JAOXJM010000019.1:78175324-78203628 GCA_026413425.1 Tringa solitaria
CCCACTTGACTGTGCTGAGTTTCCATTTAACTTTCCATTCTAAGCGCAAGTGCTGATGAGTACATGGGTAAGATTGAGCTACAGATCCAATGATGTGGAAAGTTGAATTAGATCTTCAGTAACACCCTCAAACACCCACATGTATACGCAGTGAGACACATTTACTTTGACTGTGGGCACAAAGCAGGCAAAGCCACAGAGAAGTGCAATTCTGCCTTTTTTTTCCCCCTTTTTTTTTCCTATTTTTTTTTAGCAAAGCAAAAAGTCAGGCTTTTACCAGTTTTTGATTATCTGTCCTGTCCTGCTGAGAATTCATTTCAGTGGAAATGGGCTTTGTTTGCATTCATATTGCGTGTATAAATATCATTGTATAATTATGATCCAAGGACTTGTAAGTGACACTCGAGACAGGGCAAACACTGTAGGGAGATGAGCTGGTTAGAACCTGTCAAAGTATTGCAATGAGAATTAACAACTAGGTCTAGATATTCTTTTAATTTTCAAGGTGTAATTTATTGTATTGCACTTTAAAGATGTGAGTTTAAAAATATATGCTTTCAAAAGCAAAAGTATTTAAAAAAACATTATTTTTATGTGCTTTCCAGTATTTCTAGCAGGCACTATAACATTTTTGTCTTTCTTACCAGCCATGTTGAGATTTAATTTTAATCAAACCTTTCATGATTTAGTTCCAGAGTCACAAGACTGCACTGCTATTTAAATTCTACAAACTTAAATAAAATCCACAGAACAATAGGTGTGGATGTCTTCCACTTGGTGGGAATCCCTAAATACTCTGCAAGGAACTTCTGGTACAAAATAGGTATTTCATGTGAGCCCATGTACAGACATACAGCAGAATACTGCTCAGAACACTGCAAGTCATTTTAAATCAGCTTAGACCTTCCTCAGAACCCTTAAATAGTAATCAAATTGAACATGCATGCAAGGCACCTTGCTTTGCCCTGCAGCAACCATAGTCGCCGGTCTGCTCCTTGCCGTTTGTTCCCCATTTCACCAGGTTACCCCATCACTGTTGAACATATATGTACACATGCTGTTAATAAGCCCCTTGGAAGAAGTAGCTGGTTCAATATGAGACATTTTTCCCAACACCCCACATGAGGAGGTCTTCATCAGCCGCATCCCATTGTAAGAGTTTATGGCTGAAGTCTGGATCAGGGTTCAATGTTGGCCTCTATCTAATAAGTACTGGTGAGGTTCAGTTTAAATTAACAATATGAGAATGAAAAGATTAATTTTGAGAAAGTTATTTAGAAAAGTAATTATTTTTTTATGGTGTGCAGTGCTTTCAGATTCTTAATTTCTATTCTCCTTTGGGTAAAAGTTTGTAGCCTGTACAATGTAACAAACTGGATCCCAAAGTCAAAGCAGTATGTATAAATCCAGTCATGTTACTTTGTTCGGTAAAGTTACTCCAAAATTACACCCGTGTTGATGAGATCAGAGGCTCGCCAATTAAGCTTAAGCCAATTGATAAAAATAACTTTGCTTCAGTTTTTTACTGATTGATCAGTGGTTAACACGTTTTCATTGTGTTGATCTTGCCTAGTTTCACATTGCAATGCGTATCTATTCAGAGTGGAAATGGTTAAATATGAAGAAGCCAGGTTATTACACATTTCAATTCCAGAGTCAAATATAAAAATTTCTATTATAGGGACAATTAATTACATCTCAAAATGGCAAATGTGCATCCTTGTCAGGTAGAGTGTACTCTGATGGCCTTTCCTCAAACACTGAATGTGGAGATTTGATCTCTTCTAATGGTGCTGAGAAAAGGGTAATTACGCTATGGTCAAAGCTAATTTGCTTTCTGCCAGATGAACTGTTGTATTTTATTGTACGCTGACATTTTAAAGTAATTACGGCACTGTTGACCTTAGACAATTCCAGTTGTATCGCTGTCTACAGCTGCAGCGTTCTACCTTTGGCTGGCAGACAGCGGCTGTAACGAGGTAATGACACGGACAAAGAGCACCATATGGGGCTCCTTTGAGATACACAAAGCCCAGTGAAAGGAAACAAGGAAATTTTAACATCATCATTACAGTCACACATTTTTGCAGCCATAAAAGATCCCATCCCAGCCTCTCCCCCCCCCCCACCTCAGCCCCATACACAAAAACGCCCTAAATAGTTTACTTGCTTATATACTGTATATCTGTGTGTTTTCCTTCTGTAAATGGCAGCGTGCATTAAGAAGAAAGAGGTCAGGTAGAACTGAATGTGACGGACTGGTCTTCCTCTGACATGAGTTCAAAGGCTAAAGACTATTGATTGAGATAAAAGCCTAGGTTCTTATCTAATGTTAAAGACACTCCTTGTTGTCTGAAAGCTGTGCACATAATTAGGCTGAAGGAAGAGCACTTCATCCAGAAAATCACTATAAACTGAGCTTCATTAAATGTAGATATTAGTTAATTTAAAGGAAGACGTTATTTTTCATTGATATATTTTAATGGTGTATGTCTGGTTGTCTTTTCTATGCTAAGAAATATAAACGTGTGCAGAGTGCTTCCTGGTTAATGTATCCCTGCTAGGACAGAAAAATAGATTACTATCACTCACAGAGAGTAATGCTTTATTCTCTCAGAGAAAAAAAAAATTGCAGGGTATCGAACACAAAAAATTTATTGTAGTGAAGAGCTGGTGGAAAACTGAACTTTACTGTTACATTAAACATTTTCCTACTGTTCTGTAGCACGGGCAACAGAACTGTTCACTTGTTCAGCGCAGGCAACAGGATTTTACCTGTGTCATGCTCTACAACTTATATGATAAATGTACAGAGATAGTGGAAATGATTCTATGATTGTAAATCAGTTAATCTCCATTGCAGTTACTTTTCCACAACGAGGCTTTGTTAGAAACAGTAAGAAAAGGGAGATTACAGTTGGCATGTGTCAGAAAAATTACATCTGAAGGAACAGGTTAGGCCCAGCATTCAGTGTTGCTCTTGGCTCTGAACTGATAATATCATTTCTTAGAAATCTTGTTTTCAATTTTGCACAGCTCATCCGGTTGTGGCTGAATATTAGATGAAGAAATAACCCATGCACCCTAAAAGCCTATGTTTTTAGACCACCACCCCTTGATGAAGGGTTTTAAAAGTTAAACTATGATCCAATACAAAATGGGTTGTTCTCTAACTCTGGCTGTTGCTGAAATGCTAGTTTTCTGGCCAGCATTTAGATGCGAGACCAGTAAGGTTCCTAATAATTGCCTAGCCTTATGTTTCAGTTCTGGACTCTGCTTATATTTTGAGGGGCTAGTGGTGGTGTACTCTGAAAGCACGTTTCTGTTTTGTTTTTTTTCTCTCTTCTAATATCCCCCACAAAAACAGAAAACCTGGTGGTGAATGAAACAAGGGCCATCACCCTGCACGGATAAGTCCGGCGTTATCAACCACAGAGAAAAACACCATCTCTGTGTCTGAAAGACAGAGTAACAGAGGGCATAAGCCATGCCAGCTGCTTTATGGCAATGTTTTCTATAGCCGTACTTTGCAAAAGGGCACAAAGAAAAACTGAAAATGAAAGCAAACAAAAAAAACCCCAAACCCTAGAATTAAAAAAAAAAAGTTAATCAGTAGCATTGTAGCATAATACCATAAAGTTGTAAGAGCAAGATAGAGAAGGGCAATATATTTTAATACAAGACAAACACTTGTCCTTAACACATTGCCAAGGTGATACAAAGAGAAATAAATCATAGCTCAGCTATTCATTTTCATACAGCTGGCCTGGAAGTAGAGATTCATAGGGGTGTGATGGAACAGCAAATCCTTTTCTTTACCCAGAATACAAAGAAAAAACAAAGCATATGACAGGTCTCACTCTAGTCTTACAGTGACATGGCTATTCTCAGGTACCTACCCATCAAGACCAGTGACAAAAATTATCTATATAACAAAAGAGAAATTTATCCCAAGATGTATAAACATATGGATATTTCCCCAAGGAATAAGGTTAGATATCATCAAGGGAAGCGTGTTGTCTATATGCTCTTCTCAAATTTGATTGTAATCTGTCCCGTGGCTCTGTTACAAAACAGATGGAATTTGAGGCTAAAACATCTCTGTTGTAATCTGAGGTTAGATGCTGTAACTGGGGTTTTTTTTATCCTAAAGCGTGTGCTTGTGCTATATCCTGTACATCTTGTGTTTGCTCTGTGCTGCAAGAGCTACAGCTCAACATGGGACCCTGCTTCCTGTACAGACAGCAGCTTCAGTCAGTTGAGCCAGGAGGGGTTTATCTCCCTGGCCAAGCTAAGCTTTTCTCAGCTCGAAATTGCTCTTTACATGTGGGATGGTTCACCTGTAAAGAATTACAAATTGCACCCTATTATTCTTATTTTATGCAGTTCCATATGTGACATGCATGGATTGCTAGTCGTGCACCTTTATTGGGAAATGGCTTGGAATAGGGCATGACTCATTTGTGATCTTTTAAATTAGATATAGGAATACCTTTTCCTGAATTATTAGCCCAGTTGTATCTTGTAGGCTGAAATTGTTGATGATGCCATCTCCATTCCTAGACTGAAGTCCTGACTCAGGACAAGGTCTGTTATTGATCTTTGTGGGGCCATATTTTCACCCTCCAAATTGGCTTCTATTTAATATGAACTCTTATATATGCTAATAGAGGAAGAGGGTTACATTTCCTGATGGGAAACTAGATTTACAGAATAAGCAACCTGCAACAGGAGAGAGAAAATTAAAAGTGGAAAAAAGAACTGGAAGATGGAGGCAAATATCTTGGAAAAGAAAACAAGACCTTGAAGTGGGAAACCAATAACTGGTTTGAAATGAAGATGAGAGAAAGGGAAATTTTAAGAAATTCATAGACATGGGATATTTTAGCTGGAAAAAGTGCAAACTGCAAATAATAAAGATAAGATGATAAAAAAGGAAAAATTTCTGAGAAGTAACAAAAGAAAGCAGAAGAGAGTGACACTCTTAACCCTATTTGAAATGAGGTAGTTTTCTGTGCAAAGCTATTTAGTGCTATAAAAGACAGTAACTCTAATCAAGTATATAGATTCATTAAGGGCCATACCAGATCTGTGTCAAATATGTGACCCTCCAATCTGCGTGCAGTTAGCTGAGGCAATACTATCTCCTCATTACTATCTTGAATTTATTGTCCATGAAATAGGCTGTTGCCTGCTTTTCTATCAAAACAAATATAAAGACTAATCTGGCACATAAAAATGTAAGTCAGAATATTGATTCCTACTAGCTGATCTTGGTATACTTATCGCTGATACAGTGGTCATTAGAAACTGTTGATATTTTCCATAAAATAACAACACATTTTCATTTTTAGGAAATTCACAGGTTTTCATTAACTCCATTCAAAATAAATAAATCATATTATGGATATCTTATGTAAAATATAATGCGTGTTCAGAAGTTTTTAAATGGGTCAGGCCCTTGGTGATACAAAGTGTGCACAAGTCATGAAAGCCAGGAAATAAAATTATGAGAAAATTGTGTCTTTAAATAATTAAAGATTTCTAGGCAACTTAGTCCCCCAAGTTAAGATTTTTTAGATGGAGACTTTTTGAGATATAATGAAGGAAAAAATAAACATTGACTGAAAAACAGAGTTTTATTTCATTCTGATTTAAAAATTCCCTTGCAATATCAACATTGTATCCCTAATTTATTTGACTTAAAAGTTAAGGTGACTACCTTGTAGAAAGTAGAATGGTTTCCTAGCATTCCCTCAAAAGTAATAGAATTTAAACTGTGATCAGCAGCAACACCACATTCAAAGTGTTTTAAAAAGGGAAGCCTTAATTTATTTCCCAGGTCACAGGTTATTGTAGACTATTTGATTACACGGCAGTCATACCTGCATTTTCTGTTTTGAATATAACCTGGATCCTTCAGAGATGTTAAAATTCCATTCAACCTAGAAATCAATAAAGAGGTAATGATATTTTCACTGGAGAGAATATATTTTTTTCTTCAAAATGTAAATAGTGTTCATATTACTTATAATTCCTGTGTAAGTTGGATGGGGTTTGTTGTTTTTGTTGGGTTTTATTATATTGTTACAATTTTCAATAATATAGGAGTTAAAGGAGTAGCTTTTTTCTTACCAGAGTTTGAGCTTCAAGAGGCATAATTTGGCTTCCAGAAATGTAACAGGAACTTCTGTCAACGTCACCAAATCTTTCATCTTGTTTCTGAATTTTAAAAAAAAAAAAAAAAAAAAGCTTATTTTTAAAGGGTTTATTTTGATAGCTAAATACTCATTTAATAACGAGGTGCTGGGTTTTAGGCTCCTTAGGACAAGTCCCACCTTCGTTCTTCTAAGTTTGTGGTAAAAGAGTCTGGATCAGGCCCTGGCCTCCCCCTTCCTCACCCTTCAGGGATACCACAGTTTTGGGGAACTGGTGCTTCTTTTGTAGTCATTTACACAGACCCTTGCTTCTTGGAAGCTGTTGTGTCTCCATTGCTCTATGTACTGACCACAAAGACAGAGAGGTAGAATATTATTCCACTTACTCAGCTGTGTTGCAGCTTAAAACATTTTTCTCTTAAATGCACAATTCCAGCAGCAATGAAAAAGCCCAGCACTATCAATAACTGTCTATTTGCAATATTATAAAGTGTTCTGCTCCATAGGCTTCCCTGAGCCCTAATCTGGAAATTCCTGAGTTTTTCTGTGGACCCCTAGTTCTCGTGTCCCTTCCATACTTTTCATTGATTTTAATCAACCTAATTAATGAGCTGTTTTCTATCCATAACTCCAAATAGATCAGCTTGAGCTGCAAAATTCAGATGATATCTGAATTTAGCTATTTCAGAGGTGTTCGGGGACTTTCTGTGGCCTTTAATCCCTTTGGCATAAGTTGTTCTATTTATTTTAGTAGAAGTTTATTACATTTATCTCATCAAAGTAGAGTGCAAGATCACTTCAGATCACTTGTCACTGAGTTCACAGCAGTTCAGGAGCTCAAGGGCATGGGTCTTCAGATGTTAAGGCAGCCGAAAGACACAGGTTTTAATTCATCTTTTATTCTGTCACTGAGTTAAATACAGTTCTCCTGTTTCGATGAGTTAAAGTCAAACTTTCTTTAGGCCTATGGCCAGGAAAGTTTGCCACTGTCTGTCCTTTAGGGACTCTACTGCAGGGTATTGGACCCATTTATCATGAAAATAGGACATTATAGGAACGGTGTTTTTAAAAGATGTCCTCTGGAGGTGTGTTAATCCATGGTCATACACAATTTCTGCGCCAGATCATTCACTTCGCACTGTGCTTCCTTCTCCCCAGGCCCGTATGTGAGAGCAAACTGGTGACAACACATCCCTAATCTTTTTCTACGAATCCCTCAGATTTTTGACATAGGAAAAAAATCTCAATCCTGGGTATATTTAGCTAACTGCGTACCAATGTGGGGGTTTTTTGTGTTCTGAAGGTTTAAAGTCATATTTTTGGGCTAGCTGTAGAGGAGATAGCAGTGTTAGCACCTGGTAATTCTTTTTGTTATCTCTGTGACAGCGTACAGTTGTTCTTCAGAGCAATGTAACACCCTAACGGAGAGTATCACGCCTGCTGTGAAAAACTGAGATTTATTTTTGGTGGGAAAGGGGAAAAAGAGAGGTCGGTAAGAGAGGAGGACAGGACTTCAGACAACTGGCAAGTGTTAACAGTTCACAGAAAAGGCGAAAAAAGCAAACAAGCCCTGTCTATGTAGAACAGCAATTCTGGGTGGGAAGTTTATAGGAACAATGAAATGGGTCAAACTTATTTCAGTGAACACCTACCTATTTCATTTGTAGATACTGTATTTTACTCCTTAATTTTCATACTTTTTATCATCTCTCCCATGTCTTTACAGCACCTGACATATTTTGGATGGCACTGGAACATTTACTTAGGTGATCCCATAAGCGTTCCTGCCCTTTGTTCTGTGGTTGGGGAGGTGAAGTTGAGTGCTGTATCCTGAAATTCAGGATGAAAGCGGAGTCCACATATTTCACTTTTTAAGTTCTTGCTTTTAAAGTTTTTTGCCTAAAAACTTCAGATGAAAGACAGAAAATGTAACCCAACAACAGCGTGCACCTCTGGCTGGCACAGAAGTCTGTTTATGCAGGTTACGGCTGGTTTAAGAAACCTCTGAACTGTCACGTACCAACTGAATTAATGAGGCCGTACAGGTCTAAGGCCCCTAAAAAGACCCATCTAGATTAGAATCGATTAATCCCATGGTGGGCTGCATGGTATTATGAAAGTGATAACAGATGTAGGTTTTTCTTAAGCATAATTTCAAAAAGATCATCAGCTGTATTCTTTAATTAGTGATGATTGCTCATAACTTGACTGTAGTGAAAATTCATCCAAAACCATTAACACACATTTGCTGAGAAGGAACTTTGTGAAGAAAAAATAAAAGTCAAAGATATGATTTATATTGAGCAAATGTGTTCAGAAGAATTCAATGTGCCATGTGGAGTCAAGTGAAATCCCTTCAAATATTTGAATTATTGACAGAATTGCTATTTCTATATCCTGCATATATTTCCAGCTTCCTATTGAATTCATTAGTTTTTCACTTTTGTGAATAAAATTAACTGTAAAAAAAAATAGTGACTGAAAGATATCATAACTTTCATACAGATATGCCTCAAATCAAAGCTGCAGTTTTGAACCCCGGTTAGAATTGAAGAAATAAGAAATAATCTGGTCCAAGTCTTATAGCTGTTATCCCTGCAATCAGCTAACACAAAATCTGTGATACAAATAATAAAGATTTATTTTTTTTTCTGGAGCATAAAGGTTGAAAGCTAAGACCAGTGGAGAACTGACGACAAAAGAGTTTGTGAGATATTAATGTGGAAAACAAGTAAAAAGAGAAGCTTAAGGAATCCTTTTGGCTTGTTAAATATTTCACATTCTGTAACTCTACAGAAATAATTCCATAAAGGACATTTGATCACTTGCTGAAATGCCACCTAAATGGCTTGTCACCTGTTTACATGGTGTTACAGGTATCATTTAAAAAAACTATGCTCTGGATGAATAATGGACATTATTCTATTAACAGACCTTTTTAAAATTTTTGTGCTTTCAAATCCGGTGAACAACCCATCGAACATCACCAAATCTATTAGGTACCCAGCCTTTAATTTCCTATCCTTCTATATGAAACGGCCAAAATAAGAGATTGTTTTGGAGCGATTACAGTGACCATAATGAAGCCTGACACTTGTGACACCCCAGCCCCATCACCACCATCACCAGCAGCTCCGTTGCGACAAAGGAGCTGGGAGCCCCAACGCCTCGTGGTGGTGGGGAGAGTTGTGAGTTCGCAGCTCTTGCACCCGCACGGTTTTGCACCCCCAAAAACACACCCTCATCCAGTCTGACAGATCGGACAATGGCACACAAATAAAAAAGCAAACCCACCCCATCGCTGGTACTTAAACAAAGGCTTCATGTCTAAAGAGACAAAAGCTGCGTGCAGAATGCCTTGCCGCTAGTAAATTTTCCAAATGGAAAAAAACAATGTATATTTTATTAATGAAAAACAAATTGAGGCAGCATGACAAACGCATTGGCTTTTTTTGACATTTTAAAAATGTGTATTCTCTTTCCTTTTAATATTTACCTTCATATCATTCTGCAAATGATTTTGTTAATTAGTTGTATCTTGTGTATGCTTCACACGATGAATGCAAGGAAGCTAGGGGACCACACTAAGAGAGATTAAAAATCCATCAAGCAAGTGAAATATGATTTTGCAGTCTTTAGTGTAAAAATAGCTTCTTTTCTTCTTTAATATGCATTTAGACAGAAACATAAATGTATGAACTGGAGCCTTTAAAGTCATCGCTACCTTGGTGTTTGAAAAATTTATTTTTAAAGGAGGAAAAAATAGGAAACCTAATTTTCTATTCAACTTAACAGCAACAGAGCATTAAAAAGTGAAGCTAGAGATGTGCATATTTACCATGAGGGAATGAACTGGGCATTAATGGGCTCTGGAGGCTTATTTGGAGACAGCTGCACTTATCATGAATCAGGAAAGGGAAATAGCAGCCCTGGTGCGCTGTAGGTCAGTCACAAATGTCGACTTCAGAGAGCTGTAAATCTCCAGCATTACTTCAGCAGCCGACTCTCAGAATACCCTTCTAGCGTTTTCCTATAATTTAAAGATTATGTAAGGTGTATAGTGAGAGTGTTCGATGAAAATATTAATTTAGAGATAAATCCTGTAAATGCTCTAAAGCAGCAGCTTCTGCTGAGCAGGATCATCTTCTGGTACACTTCAAATAGGAATTGCTGCTAGTTTTGTCAACAGTAGGAGGTCATGGATGGCTGCCAAATAAAACAAGGCCTTTTTCAATAAAATGCTTTCAGTTCTAAGTAGTAGCAGAATATCTTCCTGTACTGTTTTATTACTGATATTTAAACTTTGATATATTGTTTTATACTGACAATTCCTTGAGACAGAAATCTTAATCGTGAAATGAGCTGGAGTAAAAAGCAATTAATCACAGTTAACTCCTTCTGGCATGTCCAAAAACGTATTTTGTTGTTGCTTCTGAATGTTTTAAAGGCATTATCCAGGCTCACAGATTTCATATCCCACTGTGAGGCTGCTGGTTTTCGAAATCCGATATTTACATCTTGAAATTTAAAGCTTTTAAGAAAAGTGGCAAAACTTCTTAGCAAATTAACATTTTAATTACTGTGAAATAGAAAGGGGGTTGTATTGTTTTAACTTCATCAGCATGAGCTACAGGAACAGACCTTTTAGCTCTTGATAATAGAAGAACCTTGAGGGTATATATGCAGATTATTTGGTTTCTGCTGTGTTGGTAGGAAGACTTTTTTTAAGACATCAAGACAGTTAAAAAAAAAAAAAGAGATGAAGGTGGAAGTTCTGGTCTCTTTTGTAAGATAAAGTGAAATCAGTGATAAGTGATATGTTTGCCTGTGATAACGTGCTCAACTGACAGAACTTCTAGTTCTCAGTTCTAGGTTAAACCTCACCTTTGGAGTAATTCTTCCATTTCTTCCTGGAATCAGGACTGACTTAATGCAATTTTCAGTAATTTTCGAAGGAATGCTAGTACAATAAGAACCTATACATAAATGAAATATATAAAAATTTATGTGCAATTCATTAACCTTCAGGAAAGCTCATGGGTTACTGATTCTAAGACGGCTTTTTCTCAAAGCCTCATACAGAGTATGGAGGGACCATTGTACTCCAAAAACACACTTTCTGCTGAAATACTGCCCCAAAACCGACCAATTGTGAATGATCACATGACTAGAAATCTCACATGGCTCAGTAGAAATCCTGTCTTTCTGACTTCCAGAGGACTACTTAGTGACAGGATCTTCTGTCACCACAGCATCTTGATTCATCCTGGGAGCATATTCCTTCATCTAGTAAACCAACAAAATCATATTCCTTTGGAGAAAAAAGAATCATTAAAAGAAAAATTAAATATATAGTTATATATATAAGTAAAGATTACATCATAACATATATTTACAGGGCAAATGGACTACAATCACATAAACAACCTTAATTTTTATATTTCCTAACTTCTCCATGCATAACTTTGCAACCAGGATGTTTTTAGATGGACCTTCATTCATTCTTTCAGGCATTTAAAAAAGGAAATTGAAAACCTAGAAATTCTGTCTATGCTTGTGGTTTCACATGTTTTTATATTTCTGTAACAGGAAAGGAAGTTTTAAAACTCACAGATGCACACCTTTTGGTGACAAAATAATAGCAACACTACATGATTATCCTCTAGCTGGAACAGCACAGAAAAGGGCACAACACTGCTTAAGTAGTTTTGCAGAGGGGAAAGACACAAGGCTCTCCTTCATCACAAATCTATCTCATCTCTTTCTTATCCCTGGCTTTCATGCAGGTCTCCATTTCCCTGCCTATATAGCATCCACTGCCTTGGGCTCTCCATCTGAGCCCAGCTCCCTCTCTAAGCCTAAATTGTTTTCCCCCTCAGGCTCGATTCCCTCTCACATGAAGACCAGGCTTTGAGCAACCTGGTCTGGTGGGATGTGCCCCTGCCCACAGTAGGAGGTTGGAACTCAATGATCTATAAGGTCTCTTCCAGCCCAAACCATTCTATGATGTTGCTGTAGATCTCCTCCACCAACCACGACCAGTTGTCCAATCTCTCCTCCTTTCAGTCCACGTTCACTCAGCTGAATGTGTTTTCACCTGCTGTTTGTTGCTATCTCTCATCCCGCCTCACCCTCCCACCCCGTCCCCACCAGCCCTCATTCAATCTCAGCACTTTCTTCTCTCCCACCAACTGATCTTCAGTCTCACTGGCTTACAGTTGCCACCTCCTGCTTCAGGGCACTCAGAAAATATATTGCCAGGCTGCATTAACAATACAAAAAAATACATATGTTCCCCAACCTCATTAGCTGTATCCCTTTGGCTCACCCTTCATAAAAAAATTTATCCTAATGCAAAGAGCCAGCCTGGAAGACTTCAGCCAAAATGGTTAAAATTAAGTAAAATTATAGGCAATGCAATTACAGTAAGACTCTGGACAATGTCAGGTAATTTTAACCATAACTGGCATATTTGTCCAAGTCTGATACAACAAATAATGCAGTATTTTGTGTTTAAGAATATATAAAAGACAGGGTACGGATTAAAAAGTGTTACATAATTAGCTATTTTACACAAATAATACCTTTGGTTCATTTTGATTATAAAATGTTTGCATCTGTATAATCTCAGCAGTTGTTGCTGACTCTGCAAAGACTAAAAATAGTAATTATAAAATACAATGTCACAGGCAACCTAGATATGTCTGAAACTTTTACCTTAAACAGATGTTCTGAGATAGAAGACTAAATCTTACAGCTTTGCAATTCAAGTGGCAGTGCTGTGTTCATGGAGTTTCAAAAAGTAAAACTGGGTATCTCATTGCCATGAAGAAACTTATGGGTTGAGTGTCTCGAAATTCAGATTAGCTGGAGAAAAAAAGCCCTAGAAGTTACTTAAAAGTTTATGGAAGAAAACAATTTGTGATTATTTCAATTTTTTCTGTTTTAAAATAATCAAAGCCTCTAACATAAAAAGCTTTGAAATAAAATTAAGATAGGATTGTCTGAACCTCAAGAACCAGAAAGTTCTCATTCAGGTTTGACAAACTACCAGGTGATTGTCTTGAGCATTGACAGGAGTTGAGGTGATCAGTCTTTTCAGCCATAACCTTCCTCAGTGTGGATATACCTGCGCTGGAGCTGGTCTCCTCAGCAACTGACCGTTGGTGCAGTTACGGCTCGTTTAAATCTGCCACCAGGAGTGCTGGCTCCATCCACCAGCTCCTGGCTTCTGGCAGAGGCCGCTTTGCCTGGCTTCAAAAAGCCCTCAAAAAGAGCTCCTCGCCCACCCTTTTTTGCCATGATTTCCTTCCCCAGTGTAGACATACCTGCACTGGGGCTGGTGTCTCCCCAGTCTCCTCAGCAAGTGACCGTTGGGACTGTTAGGCCTCTTTTAAATCTGTGGCCAGTGTGCTGGCTCCGCCCACGCTACCTCAGTAGCCCATCCACAAGCAACCAGCTTTGGCCAGAGGCTGGCTGCCCTGTTTGGCTTCAAAAAGACCTCAAAAGAGCTCCTCGCCCACCCTTTTTTGCCATGATTTCCTTCCCCAGTGTAGACATACCAGCACTGGGGCTGGTGTCTCCCCAGTTTCCTCAGCAAGTGACCGTTGGGACCAGTTGCTGGCACTGTCTGTCAGCTTTGCAGGGCTTCAAAAAGCCCTCAAAAAGTGCTCCTAGCCCAAAACGTTTTTGCCAGGGCCACCTCCACCTGTGCGGACTTACTCGCACAGGAGCTGGTCTCCTCAGTGAGTGACCATTGGTGCGGTTACACCTCGTTTAAATCTGTGGCTGGTGGTGCTGGCTCTGCCCACGCTACCTCAGTAGCCCACCACAGGCAACTCAGAGGGTGGGTGCTAGGCCCGGCTTCAAAAAGACCTCAAAAAGAGCTCCTCGCCCACCCTTTTTTGCCATGATTTCCTTCCCCAGTGTAGGCTTACTTGCACTGGGGCTGCTGTCTCCCGTCTCCTCAGCAAGTGACTGTTGGGACTGTTAGGCCTCGTTTAAATCTGTGGCTGGTGGTGCTGGCTCCAGCCCCACTGCCTCAGCAGCCCATCCACAAGCCACCAGCTTCAGCCGGAGGCCCGGTGCTAGGCCCGAGTTCAAAAAGCCCTCCAACAAGCTCCTCGCCCATCCTTTTTTGCCACCATCCCCTCTCCCAATGTGGACTTACCTACATTGGAGCTGGCGTCTCCTCAGTGAGTGACTGTTGGCTCAGTTACACCTCCTTTAAATCTGATTTCAGGGGTGCTGGCTCCACCCACAAGCTGCTGGCAGAGGCTGGCCGCTCTGCCTGGCTTCAAAACGACCTCAAAAAAAGCTCCTCACCCACACTTTTTGCCGCCATCCCCTCTCCCAGCGTGGACTTACCTACACTGGAGCTGGTCTCCTCGGTGACTGACCGTTGGTGCAGTTACTCCTCATTTAAATCTGTGGCCAGTGGTTCTGGCTCTGCCCCCGCTGTCTCAGCAACCCGCCCACAACCACCAGTTGCCGGCACAGACTGTCAGCTTTGCCCGGCTTCAGAATGTCCTCAAAAAGTGTTCCTTGCCCAAACGTTTTTTGCCACGGCCACCTCCACCATGCGGACTTCCTTGTACTGGAGCTGGTCTCCTCAGTGAGTGTCCATTGGTGCTGGCTCTGCCCACAAGCTACAAGTTGCTGGCAGAGGCCGCTCGGACCAGCTTCAAAAAATCCTCAAAAAGAGCTCCTTGCTGACCCTTTTTTGATGTGGTTCCCTTCCCACATGCAGACTTAACCTACACTGGAGCTGGTGTCTCCCCCATCTCCTCAGCGAGTGACCGTTGGAACCATTAGGCCTCATTTAAATCTACCACTGGTGGTGCTGGCTCCACTCACAAGCCACCATCTGCCCAGCTTCAAAAAGCTCTCAAAAAGAGCTCCTTGCCCAGCCTTTTTGCCACCATCCCCCCTCCCAATGCAGACTTACCTGCACTGGACCTGGTCTCCTCAGCAAGGAGGTCCTATCCTGCTGCTCTGCCAGCATGGAGAGATGTGCCAGGAGATCCTACCAGTGCCAGGTCCACCAGCTTGGTTTGTCTTCACCAGTTCCTTCAGGGCAACGCTTTCATCTTTTTATTGTCACTCTGTGGTTATCCGTAATAAATACACTATGGTTAGGGTAATTGTGGTGTAGCTGCACCAATGAAGCTGTTGCTGGAGTGCTCCCAGAGCACCAAGGCCTGTGGTTGCCTGTTCTCATCTGTCTTTTACTTAAGTGCACATAAATGGCATTTTCCCACTACATCACATAGAGGGGCAGCTTGGTGATGCCTAGGCTCATTTTAAAAGTACTTAGTGAATGCTAGTCATGGAAAAATTGTTCAATTCCAAAATACTTTCAGACTCAAAAATAACAATAATAAATATTGTGTCCTGCATGTTTGCATTAGAGCTTGTACTTCTTCAGCATAGAGATTGGAACCCTGTTTAGGAAAATAAAATCAAAGTAGCTTAGTAATTACATAGCTACATGAGAAAGGGCTTTAAGAAAAAAACAGCAAATGTTGTGAGAGTCCAGAGGATGGCAAGAGCATTATCGGTTCTCCCTGTAATTGCCGTTACTCTCCAAAAGTAATGGACTGGAAATTGCAATGAAGGGAGCTGGTCGCTTCTCTGCGTAAGGCAAGGAAGAAACCAAAGGTCCCTGGGAAAGTCTTAGGCGCACTCTTTTTTCAACAAGAAAACAGAAGGGCTCAAAAATATAGGGACTATACTAAAGTTTTATTAAGAAATTTTAATGATCCAAATACATCCAAATATTGTTGCTGCTCACAAATTAAACAATAGATCTAGAGTTCATCAACATGCAATTCACATAAGCTACATACACAACATCCATTAGCTGCTTTTAGCTGACCAGGTGAGTATTTTAATGAATGAATTAGAGCTTCAAACATTTTTATATTCCACAGTAAATTAATGAAGATGAAGATGACGATGAAACTTTGCTAATTATGATGATGAAGTATAATAGGCATGAAAAGTTGTGCTCCTATTACCTGGAAAATGAACATAACATGCAAAAATGTCCTAGCTCCCATATCTGAAGTTCTCAAGTAATACCTAACTATATGAATAGTCTATTTTTAATTTCATATCACAATGGACCTTGAGATGTGTTGTATTAATGTATGAATGTGTGTGCGTTTGTAACTGTTTAGCATCTTTTCAATCATTCTGGCTGAACAGTACTTAATTGCCATCAAGTTCAACCAGTGGTCTTCTCGCCTTTGTGAAAGTTAGCCAAGTGCTTAAATATTAAATTTCTTTTAGCCTTAGAGATATCTGAAGACTAGTGACTAAACAACTGTCTGGTTATGATGTATTGTCAATGATAGTATGGCATTTCAGTATTTGGAAGCCTGATTTGTAATTTCAGTTTTCTGGTTTGTTTTTTTTTTAACCAGTTGTCTAAGTGATAATTAAAAGGAAGCGAAAATACACTGCACAGTACAGAAGATTATTATTCCCCTCTTAGTCCACTGTACAGCTTTTCCAACCCTGAAAAAAAATGTTTTCATGCTTTATTTTTCTTTTCTGTTCATTTCATCCAGCCACTCAGGGAGGAAAGCTACTATTTCCAGTGGGAACTTCCCATATTTCAGTAATGTAAGGTCTCAGTGTCACACACACCCTCAGTCAGACACACCACACTTCCAGTGGTGTCTTCCCTGCAAACCGATGTACTTCCACAGCAATTCCATTTCCATCCCTTCCCTGTATCAGTTACCATTAACACCTCCACGTGTTGCATTCTTAGCTCCATACATCTGAGAGACGCAAAAATGTTGTATTTCAGATACTTACTTCTTTCCCTGTGCTGAAAACATACAGGGATCCAAACTTAACACAGAAGTGACCTCAGAAAGTTTCTATGCCACCAGTTCATCCCAGTCCATCAAAAAAAGGGCATCCTAAACAGATCACATCAGTGAAACATACTAAATATAGGTTAGTATCATAGATGGGACATCACCTGGCTATTTTATTTGTCTGCCAAGGGAGTTGGAAGGAATCATGTACAACACTCAGCTCTGTGACACACTGAGGTAACCTCTATTTTGTGGGTGACCATCAGCCATCGGCCCAGTCTGGTCCCTGTTGCACCAGTGGATCTGCTTTAGACAACTTCTTTTGTCACTGGGAATTAAAACTAGCATCAACTCTTTTCCAGACCTAACAGATTCTGCAGATTCCTCCAGAACGCCAGGTTCCTCCATCCAAACCAGTCCCGGATCCAAGATCCTTTGGCTGCTCAAGCCCTCAGCCAGGTAAACCAACAACTGGAATGGTTCCCTCAGAAGATTTAAATTATTTATGCCAGCTTACTGTGAACAAGGCAGGCAGACTTCACAGCCCAAATTTCACAGTGAGAATGCTGATAAAACACAACCAATTACACTTCAAGCAGGTAAGATGTGAAGTCAGTGCATCTGCCTACCTTCCTACGGATTACCTGCGTCGGAGCACATCACTGTGAAGAGAACTGAGAACAACCTGTTTGTCATCTTAGAGAGAGGTGGAATCACATGACAGAAAGACTTTGTGAGGTTTTCTGTCTTGTTACCCCTGCTCTGAGAGATCTGTGTCCAGTTTTCTATGGAAAGAGATCAGGATTTTGTAAAATGGAATAGTATGTCAAAGACAGGTAAAACAGTTAGATATAACGTCACTAAATAAAGCCGAAATGTAATAGCCAGTATTAGGCTAGTCTTAGATGCAAAAGTAAACATTGCTTTTGGAAAAACTACACTTACTGCTGATAATTTTAAAACTAAATATAAAATTATCTGTTTTTTTTTTTAAAATGCATGTAGAAAATTGTTTTGCATGCTACTTCAGTAACAACCTGAAATAACTGGCAACTAACATCTCATGTGATATCTCTCTACTATTTTCAGTCATTTTGTGAAATGACTGGTTTCACAATCTAACTAGAGCATAAATTTAGATCTCCGTGATACACAGCTTTTCTCTATGTTCACTACCTGTTTTTTTTTATTTTTAATACAAAAATGATAGGGTATTTGTTCTTTATATTCTAGGATAGCTGTATGATTTTCAAGCATATGTTGACATCAGTTATTCATAGCTGTTGTGTCTACAGCATTTTAAGTGAATTTACTATCATTGCTGGGAGAAGGTGTAAAAAGTCCTTTTATTTCTTTATACAGAGATAAGGAGATTAAGGAGAGGGAACCCATCAAGTTCCTCTGGGGTTTTATCATTAAGTATGAACAATGCTGGCATCTCCTGGGTAAGTCATAAGTCTAAGTATGGGTATTGTAAATTCCATTAAGTACTTCTTTCTAGTGGAAACAAAACATTATCCAGTCACACAAGCTACTTCTTGAGACCACTGGAATAATGTGGTAGCTGTGTATTCTGCCTTTATTTCAGCACTTTTATGTTTTAAAATTTTAGGGGGGTTAAATAATATTCATAGATCATTATGCAAGATTTTGTCTCTTACTATGAATTGCCCAAAATAGGACATTGCACAGTTATTTGAATGGTTGGGGGTATTTTTCTGGGAAACTGCTGATTTGGAGCCACTTCTTTTAGAACATTGTCTATGTAACTTCTCTTTCAAGAGAAATTAGGAAGTCCAAAGCTTCAGCATTCAGCCTTGTGCCATCCCTACTGCTTTGCAGCTCCGTCAGCAGTGTGGGCAAAGCAGTCATAGCTCCAAGGTGTTGAGGAGAAAAGTCACAGCTGAGCTGTGTCTACCACTTCCACTTAGATGATATTTTAAAAAGCATGTCTTTGATACTTTCTCTTTGGTGTAACTTGTAATTTACCAATTTCATCACAGCAAGGAGATAAATTCTTTCTGTAAAATGGTTTGCATAAGCAACGCTTTACCAAAGCGCCGCTCTGTTGGCAGAGATATTCCTGAGCCAGACAGGCCACGGCTGGAGCAGAAGTGCTTTCAGGAGAAGCCCTTAGGACAGATGAGCTCAAATGGGGAGCTGGGGAAAACCGCAGCACGCTCTATATTCTCAGTGCCCTCCTGCAGCAATATCTTCTTCACAAATCTAAAAAATAAGGTTGTTATCTTCCACATGGGAGAAGCCCAAGGCAGTAGCTGTAACACATCCTGCCTTTGGTTGTATTGACTTGTCTTTGAGGCCGAGGATGCTAGTGGGTGCAGGAAGGGCGAACCTATTGGTATAAATCTGATTAAAGAGTTTCAAACCCACATGGAAGAATTTTTGGTATCTGTGACCTCCACATAACACGCGAAGTGAGCCTTTTATTGCTGTTATTTGTAGACAGGACCCTCATCACAGGGTTGCTTTGATGTTTTTAGTAGATTACAAAAAACATATGAGGGAAGGGGCCACGACAGCTTCAAATCATGAGATTCTCTTTGCAAACAACGAACTACAAAGATTGTAATAAAGTGTACAGTGTTTGCAAAATTGCAATCAGTCGGTTATTCAGATATCCAAGAGGATTTCAGTGACTTTTTGAGAGGAAATTCTCTAACTTGTTTAGAGAAAATGTAATTTCCTAAATAAATCTGCTTATTAATATTTTAAATGATTAATTTGTTTTGACAAACAGAGAGGTATTTGAAATTATGGTCTCTAATGCTAGTAGTTTTCTTTCATACAGGATTTGTAATGACCTTAATGTCATAATATATTGTCACAGTTTGAACTGAGATGCATAACTTATGATTAGTACTGTAATCACAATAGTTAGAGGGCTATTGCTCACATAGAAAGCTGTTCTATTTTTTCCTCCATGACTTGCATACTTTTAAGTTTATAAGTTCAATGGTATTGATATAGATGTCTTTTAAGCAATAGACCGAAAACAAAATGTAACAGTCTGTGCACTCCCTGCTTCCATGCAGGTTCATGACAAAATAATTCAGAATAGCATAGAAAATGTAGATCCGTAAAGAAAGCAATTTCTAAACATAATCAAGGTCTCATATTTTTCAGTGTCTTCAAAGTTTTCTAATTTGGGCTAGTCAACTGGATATGCTTTAAAGAGTGTTGAGGTTTTCTGAGGTCTGCTCCACAAACTTCAGAGAGGATCAAGCCTCTTGGATATGCCTTTCAGAGGACACAGAAAATGGAGATACTCAAAATCCATATTTTGATATCTTTTATACAATAGAGGAGAGGAACTCTAAGGCTATGTGAATGAACTACTTAGAAGATCAAAGAAATTCTGTGTACAGACACACAGAAATTGTTAGAAGGGGTGTTTGTATTAAGCTAGATATGATGTGCTTTTGGCCATGGAAAAAAAACTAGAAGACCCAATAGCATAATGAGGCTGGCATCGGCTCTAGCGCACGTGTAGAAGAGACCTTCTGTCTGCCCGCTTGTTATGAACTTATGTTTGCCCTGTCCAGAATCTGGAAATACTCTTCCTGGTTTCATGACTTCTTATGCTCAGTATATGAGGTCAAATAAGATATACCTGTACTTTTTGGGTGGTAAAGTTACTGAGGCGTTTCATCCGTAAGTGCACAGCACTGTTTTTTGTTTTATTTCCTAAGCATGTGAAAAGTTCTATAATGAATTTAAGAATAAAATTAAATGTTTTTGAATTCTCTCCACCCAAGAATTACCAAAAGAGGATAATTTCTTTCCAGTTAAGAGTAAGCATAGACAGGGATTTTTCTGACTTATGGGTTTAATTTAAAACATTTCAGTTCATCAAAACCAAACATCTAAGGAATAGTGGGGAGGAGAAAGGAAGAACACAGCAAGTTGAACAGGAAAATTTTCTCAGCCTCCTGGCACGCTAGAGCAAGAGGAAATGGTCTCAAGTTGTGCTAGGGGAGGTTTAGATTTAACATTAGGAACAATTTCTTCACTGAAAAGGTTATCAGACATTGGAATGGGCTGCCCAGGGAAATGGTGGAGCCACCATCCCTGGAGGTACTTAAAAGCCGGGCAGCTGTGGTGCTGAGGGACATGGGTTAGTGGTGGGCTTGGCAGTGTTGGTTTAATGGTAGGAATGGATGATCTTAAAGGTCTCTTCCAACCTAGACAATTCTATGATTCTATGCTTTTTATGATCAAAACCAGGACTATTGACTGGTGGTCAGTATATTCACTTGGCAGCGTGGGAGACAAGCTTGAGACTCGTTCCTAAGTGATCCAAAGCGGGTCTGGGTCTTAGTTTCTTCAGTTTTAGCTGGAGCCATTCCATTTTGCAAAAATAAGTAATTATGGAATCAAGGTTTACCACCCTCTCCTTGTACTTGCATTTATATCAAGTCTTCTTCCGACTGCAACACAATTAATTATTTCAGCAAAGGAGTGGAGCATTGGAAAGTGAAAACTGGCAGTATGAGAATGAAACCCAAATCTTCTATTCCTTGGGTGAACGCCTTAGCTCACTGTGCTTTCTGTTATCCTGTTCTTGGTTCCTTTTTCACTTCCCTTTTTTTCTGGGAGAAAGAAACAAGCGAACTTGGCAAAGCCTGCCTTTTACGCTGGTGTGGAATGAAAATTTGAAGAAAAGTTTATAGACCTGTGTCAGACAGGAAAATAATTTACTGTCTCATCTACATTTTCAAAGTTAGATAAGAATACCCTAGAGATATTTTACATGTAGGCTACTTTATTTACAGTGAGTGATTCCATATATCTTTGTAGGTAACAGTTTAGCAGGCATTAGGTAAGTTGTATGTTCCTGAATTTCCTTTCATGTAAATCAATGTGGCAGAAAATTAAGGTGACTGGGGCTTCATGGAGATGAAGATCAAGTCTGGTATTTTTCTAACAGAAAGAAATTAAAAGCATATCCAATTTAAACAAAGCCTTTAGTCTGAAAATGCAGGAAGAGTGATTTTCATACTTGCTTAAACTCTTGCCTGAATTATGAGTCTTTTGTATCCATCATGTTCTTCTGCTTTCTCCTTTCATATGCACCTTTTCCTTGCATGACCTTTTTTTTTCCTTAGTAGCTCAGTTGACAGTCCTGGTTGATTCTCTGGTGAGCAAGTGACTAAAAATAAACTCTCCTTCCTGCCAATAGCCATTTTGGTGCTTTTCATTCATTTCAGGTCAGCGTTACATTGCGAAAGGAGAAGCCAAGGGCTAGATATACTCAAAGACAAAGTCAACCATGGCAGCCAGCAAATTCCTAGAGATACCATAGAGGTACCAAACCATGAGACCTCCTACTTGAAGATGATTAAAGGAAAGAAAGACAGGTAATAGAAGCCCGTGGGAGGAAGGGTTAGGAGACCTGCTAAGTTGTATGAATAGTTTTGCTAAATTTTGTACATTTAGGCTTTTGTTTTTAACTTTGTGCGGCAAAGTTACATGGCAGGGGGTTTCTGCTCAGGAAGCTGGTGGTGTGTGCATTCATTCCTGCAAGACCAAAATGTTACAGTGGTTTGACCAAACACCATCATGAAATCATGTAACATTATCGTGTAATGCCTACTTTGTTTTCACAGGTCATTACCTAATATGAAGGTCATGGGATACAGTACAAAAAAAGTCATTTTTAAAAGCATAAGGAAATGTACAGAGATCTAAGATATCTAATCCTGGAGGTCCTTCTAGCCTGATATAATTTGTTTTTCATGTGTTTATCAGAAACTTAGCAATACTTTTGATCTTGAGATATTTTTTTTACAATGCACTACTTTATACTGATTCAATTAAAATTCTAGATAAAGAAAAAAAAGATAGATGGATTTTGTAATGAACTTTCAACGGGTCTTTGTTTCAAACTGTCCATATGTGTTATTTTAATCTTTTGACATTTTAATACATAGTCTATTAGTATTACAAACATAATGTGTGTAGATTTCTTTTTTCATTGAGTTTATGGCAATTATTTTGCAGCATTTGCTAGAACTTGAGAGGCTTCTCACTGATAAAATATTACAATTTTCCCTTTTCACTTTAAAATAGGTGATTATTTTTCTAAAATGTAAAGTCCACAATACATTTTTTTTCTATAAAATAAAGTTAACATTTTGAAACAACAATTGAGTTTCTGATGTCTTAGGGCTGAAAACTCAGAGGTAGCACGTCGGGATGAGGTGGTGAATGCAGAAAACAAAGAGTTAAAAAGAATGAAAATGTTTTCAAATTCCTGTACATATTAGCTAGCCCTGAAGAAACTCTAGAGATCTGTCTAAATCTAACTGACACCAGTGTGTTTTACAGCCAGACTAACTTTGCGACTTTGAAAAGTGTTTCTTCACATTGCTTTTATATGACACCAATTATACTGTGCACTGGAGGTGACTGTGAAACATATTTTGTTGGTTAAAAATATTGCATTAAATGGTTATCTTCCATACAATTTTCAAATAGGAATCAATCAAGGCTTGTGTGGTGATGTGCAAATTTTCAGTCAATTTGAACTGATTTGGCTCTTCAGAAGGTTAAGGTAGTTTAATGGTTGAAAGCACATTGCTGTGCAGCAAGCTGCAAAAGTCAAAGGGTTAGAGGATTAGGATTTCATTTCCTTTTAGCCGTTGCCATGTCTGTTTTCTGTCCAAACTACTTCTTGTTCCCATTTAACCCATGCTTTTAAAGACAAAAGGGGTTGAGAACTTGTGGGCCTCAGGCTTCATTTTAACAAGCCGTCTCTAGCACTTTGGTGCGTAATTTGTCATAAATGTCATAGGTCAGGGAATGTTAGAAACCTACAGCCAGCAGATGGTCATTATGACAGCAGTTAGGTTTCAGAAGCAAAAGATGCTTTGTGATATTTACTCCAGCGTGTGAATGTTACACCTCTGTAGAATATTTTCAAGTTCACTCTTAAAATGAACTCATCCTTTTTATCACTCACTTCTTAACTGGAGCTCACAAAAGCCCCTAAGCCAAATCCTCTTCCCACTGCTCACGGGCTTCAGTGGGGCTCTTTCCAGCAGTAAAACACACCTGTAGAAGAGTCCATTTCATTTACAAAGGCTAGTAATAGTCCAGAATTACTAGCCATAGACAAATTATGCAGTGTTCAGTTAAATCAGGGTGAATTTCTTTTTCATCCTCATGTCACTTTTCTGTCCTGTTATTCTTTTCAAATGGTACTGGAAAATGGAGGTTTCAGATAATCACAAAATAGGCTTTTCCTGGCAACACAGTATTTCCAGTTGAATAGAAATGAGAAATCTGTACTATTTTGTTTGACAGGATACCACCAGACCTGAGAACCTATGGCAGGGTACAGGCTCCATTATGGCAGCCAATATATAATATTTAAGGTTGTTAAAAGGAGGAGGAAGCTGTTACGAACAATCTCAGCCCCAAAAAGCCCGCGGGCCAAAGTTGCAGAAAAAAAAAAAAGATTGATTCTGATATGCACAGTTCACTATGCTCAGATCTGCATGTGAATTGTTTTACAGTAAAAGAAAGAGCTGTCTGTTCCTTCAAGAGAACTGGCTGAGTGGTTGGCTGATCTCTTATAAGACTTATGACAAATATTGATCTTGAGGAGAGAGTAAGGTGGTCTTTTTTTTTTTACAAATCAGTTCTGTGAAAGCATTTTGTGCATAAGGACTGCAGATAGAGATAAGTGCAGGAGTGTAGATGTAAACTTGTGTGTGACAAGCTGACAGGCAGGCAAATGGGTTTAATATTGCTCATAAGTGAAGGCGGTGGGTGAGCAAAAGGTAAAAGACAATCCTCTTGTTCTGAGATAACTAGTCAAGTCAAAAAAACTCTACTATATTTAGTAGGAAGAAGCTACATTCTGCAGATATGCTGGAAGCATCATTCAACAGGTAACCATTCAGAATGAGAAAATTAATTTTCTTGCTAGTCACCGAAAATCTTGGTTTATTATGTCTTATCCAAGCCATTTAGCCGAACTTTGCGAAGGTCACTAACAAACGCATTCTACACACGTGAGGAAATAACTACAGCGACAGTAGCTCGGATTTGAAGACACAGCCTGGTTTCTGGGGAAATAAGGCTGTTCGGTCCATCTGCCTGTCTCTTACTTCCCCTTTAGTAATTTTTGATCAGTTGGCCAATTTCGACTGTTTCAGTTGAAATTTCAGAGGTTTCAGAGAAATTTTACACATTCACAAAAGATTAAAAAATAATTCATTTCCTGCAGGTTTCCTGAAAATTAGTGACTGGATACAGAAGACAACACAAATTATTCCCGTAGTACAAGATTCTTGGCTAGACCACAGCTGCTCCATCAACACTCACATGCGGGACAGCGGATCAGCGTTTCCATTGCTTGAAAATCACCGTGGTGTTCTTGTTGCCAAGCCGGTAGGTCGGTGAGAATGAGATCCTAAAGTCATCATCTCACTATGGGGATAGGAGGGGGACAAGGGTAATGACTGTGGGAGAAGAACCTATCAAACTTCTTTAGAAAGTGCGATCAATTAGTTCCACCGCTAATGGGGTCATTTTTCTTCTCTTTGCAATGATACGAGTTACAAAATTAAACAACAACAACGGAAGAGGTTTCTTCATCCTGTGAGCTCAGAACCTCATGTCCCATAAAATATGTTCTTTATGCATGGTTCATGCTTGCTCTCAGGCATGTTGATGTGGGTTTTCAGAGTGCTCAGCTTTTGAAGAGTGGAACCTCAACATTTCCAAATTTTGCATAGAGAGCCACCAGCCACCAGCCTGTGAACCTTGCAGTTAGTCATATCTTCTTGTTTCACCTTCCAAAATGAAAAGTCAAATATGTAGGGTACTCATACTGCCTGAAGGTCATGAGAGACTTGTGAGGCCATCATTTCTCCAGGGCCACTGTAAATGAAATATGCAATTTTTAATTCTCCAAGGCTCCAGATTAGAGAGATGCAAACCTGAAGGATATTACCTTTCACAACCTGAATTCTATTTTATGCTCTTGCAAGGTAGTAGCCTCCAGGGTCCTAATGACCCCAATAGCTATCTGTGAGTGAGTGGACTACAGTTCCTATCAGTCATTACGACAGATTTGATCAGCAACTAACTTTATTTAAACTCTTTATAATTAAAGCCTGTCCCAATGATTGATAAGTATTGGATCCAGCACTCCCTTGAATACTTTAGCTATTGCTGGTCTCTGGATTTTTCAGGTCCTGATAGTAACAGGAAAGAAACTTCAGCAGATAAGGGGAAGACATCTGAGATGGTGCAAACCTTCACCTGGAGAATGATTATTTTACTGTCGTTTGAAGAAATATAGGCAATACTTAGGAAAATTCTGAAATTCATACAGATAAGATTCAGTTCAAGTGATAAGAAACAGCTCAAGTGCTTTGAAACAAGTAGTAGGCTTGTCTATATTTTAAGTACAAAATGAACCACTATGAACATGTTCTCTAATTTCAGGCATAGCAGAGGCTACGACTTTCACGTGTAAATTATTCTGTCTATAGCTTTATGTAACTTTGGCATAATACGAATATACCTTATGAAAAAAATTTGGGTATACCCTTCTTTTGTGTTATTCTTCCATTTAGAGTACTTCTCGATATTAATTTCTAAAACATATGTAGTGAAACCACACGTGTTTTTACACAAATGTGTAGTATAAGACTTGTCAATGCCTCACAACCAGTAAGTACGTATGCAATTTGGTTGCCATGTGTTAGCTTTTGTCTTTCTTACAGTTCTTGTTGAGTAATTTTGAGAATGGGGGAAAATGTTTAAATATGAAAACGCTATTTCAGTGCCTTTGTTTGCACTGACAGCTAAAAGCTGCTCATGAGTTTCCTAAGGGAAGGGAAGGTCAACAGAAGCTTAGAATTAAGAATTGTTCTGGATGTACCCAACATTGATAACTAGTAAGAAAACAACATTTAAATACATCTTTGCTACCACTGTGGAATGCAGACCAACCAATCACTTTATCTTCCTGAGGACTATCTCAGCTGGACTAAAGACATTCCTAGTTGTAGATGCAAATGTTTGCATAGAAGTGTGGGAAGTGGTTATTAGCAATTTTCTATGACAATTATGAAAAAGCTGTCATTCCACATATAACTGGCACTTACCACGTTTTGTAGGATGGTCCAGAGACTGATCCTTCAAACGTACAACCATTTGAGCGCACCGCTTCACAGAGAGGGAAACGCTGAACCTACTGCTTATGCAGCAAATCCACATCTCTGCATGCTCCATACCGAGCGATTTTGCCAACAACTCCAGAGCTGTGTTCTGATCTCACAGAGTAGTTATCACGACTTTTCTTGAGGTATAGCTGCTGCATAGAGAGGAGAGGGAGGATTTATTGACTTATTAAAATCCCAATGAAGCTACTTGGGATCTCTCTGTTTCCTACAACACGTATTAGATCAGACCCTTAAAAACAAAAAGAAATGTCCAAAAGTAAAGCCTTTCATGAACTGAAAACTTTCCTGCATCCCTTCAACCAATCTCCTATTTTCTTAACAACTGATTTTGAGCTATGAGATTTATGTCAGTGTTATGAGGGCATTATGGTAAAAGAGACCGTGTTAACAAAAAAAGCTATTATTGCTTTCACCATAGTAATAAGGAAGTCAGGAATCAAAACTGTACCTCAGCACATGAGCAAATAGAAAAGTGCTGTGATGGGGGAGACAGTTTGTAAACAGTTTAAAAATGTAAAGTGAGGTTCTTCCAGGAGATTTTTTTGATGTGTGTTTTGCTTTGTCTGCTACACTGTAAGTTTTCATTGGTGTAATTGTTCACATTGATGCTCATGCAATAGCTTTAAAATATAAAGCAATTTAATAAAAGAATTCAAGCAGCAGCTTAAGGTTATGCAATCAAGGAGACATTAGAGATATGTGCTGTATGGAAATCTCCGTGCAGGTCCTGTAGGTACATAGATTAGATTAAAAATGACGCAATGAAAGTTACTCCTGACATTATTTCCAAGCCTCATTTAGTATCATTTAGTGATAGGATGGTTACACACCACGCACTGGCTTCAGCGGTGCTTCTTGTGCACAAACTGCTTCAAACACAGCCAAGGAGCGGGCAAGCAGTAATCATCTGCAGGCTAAGCCTCACTTTTTTTTTTCTCTTTTCCATTTGTATTTTCCCTGTTTCCATCCTGTGCACATCAGGTGACACTAAATTTTTGACAGGAACCATTTTTTTGCGGGAAGCCTAAACAAAAACCTAAACAAAAAAAAAAACAAAAAAAAAAAACAAAAAAACTTAAAAAGATTTATAA
>JAOXJM010000019.1:78222087-78239013 GCA_026413425.1 Tringa solitaria
CCTTGTTATATAGTTGCTTGGCTACGAAATCCGCGCTTGTTCTGTTGTTCTAGCAAAGAAGAACTCTTTGGTACATTTTCATGGGAGGTGAATGTGTTAGAGGGTACCCAGTGAGACGAAATCCAAGTGCAGTAGCTGGTGATGTCCAGTCCTGCAACGCAGTTGGGAGGAGGCAGGAGAACATCTTCATGTGCTGTGAGGACACAGGCTAACGTGGGATGGAAAACAGCACCTGGAGGAGATGCCACTGATGCAGATTAACAAATCAAGAGGAAGAACACAGAAAATAAATATAACAGCCCAGGGATGACGGGGAAGCAAGCCCAGAAAGAACCACTGCGTTAAATCTTTGGTGTTTCAAACGCTTTTCAGTGTTAATATAAGCTTGTGGATTTATTTTTCTTCCATTTCCTCAGTGGTCTACTATCCCATGTAAAAATTCCTTCTTTTCCTTTCCAGAGTCTCTACTTATATGCAGTTTTTCACACATAGTGAAATGTTAGGGATTGTAAACCACATCCATTGACACATCAGTTTCCTAGGAGGTAAAACAAATATTTTTTGTTAAAACTTGAGAGTGAATTTTTACTTTTGCAGAATGCAATTTCCTAAATTAGATTTAGGTAGGACACCTAACACTTTTATTGCCATCGTGTCCTCAGCAACCTCAAGCACTGGGCTGGATTCATCTCTCAGCCAAGAGAATGGAAGCTGCAGAGAAGCAAAAACATTAAGAAATGCAGAACATGATTTTGTCTCCATTATCAGTTTGGAGATGCTAACAACAGACTGTGCACACTTCCTCCCGTACCTCTAAAGTAACTCTGTCAAAACAAATTGCTTTTAGTTTAAACCCAAATTAATTAACCAGTTTTATTTTTTCAGGAGAGAGAGGGGCTGGCAAAGGAAAGACAGAAAAAGAGAAGACCCAGGAGTCGTTGGTAGAATAGGTGGTTTATAATGTGTTAAATGTGTTTATTTGCACTTCCAAAGTTCAGATTTCCTCATACATTTTCATACTGATAGAGATAAAATGCTAAAGTCTTAAATCCCTCTATGCCATGCTGAGTTGCTAAGGGCTGTTGAGTTTTTGTTATTTCTCCTCTCGAGTTAGCTCTGATTATGCCTGCTGAGTGAAAAATTTGTATTTGCCGACAGAAATAGGAACCACACCACGTGCACTTGCACTCAGCAAATGCTCCAATACATCACAAAGATTTGCTCAACCCACCTTCAGAGGCCAAATCGAGCATGTTATTTTCTGTTTAGATCTGATCCCGAAGACTATCAGTCAGGAGAGTTTCTCCATCTCTGATTAAAACAAGGCCTACAAAGCTGTGAGTGTTTCATGCACAGTCTCATTAGAGGACTGGATGGAGTGACCCTGGTCTTCCAGCACAAAGCTGCGAGTGAACTTCAAATATGAGAGTGCATCAATCAAATCCCAGCAAGGCTTTTATGTCATTTTTTTTCTACTTTGCCTTTAAAGTCCTAAAGGAATGCCCTTTCCACTGTACAGCCAAGGATCATTCAATGGCAGCAAACAAACCAACAAAAAAAAAAAAGCCTCTCAGGAGAAGGATTTCACTCCCTTCACAAAGGGGAAAGCAAGATATTTTAATAATGTGTTTTCCAATAAAATAGAAAACACACACGGCTCATTCCATAGCTCTGTGTGAATGACTTTTGCCAATCTGGAGGGCCCAGAAGTATGTTCAAGAAATAGAAAGCTTATTATAAAAGTGATGAAAGGGACAGTTTTGTGCATTTTACTTTAAATGTTGCTGCAGCTTTTTGTACCCTTTTGATTTTTGCTCCTCTTTATTGCGGGAAGGAAGAGACAAAAATACATTTGAAAACAGTGCAACACTTGATCCAGATATTTGGTGTGGTCTGGTATGTAAATCTTTTCTGTTTAAATGATCATGACATTTTGGTAACTACTCTTAAATGGAAAAATTAAATTTAAAAGGTGTTACACTTCACCATCTAAAACTCTTTTCCAAAAGCTGTGATGATGCAGTGAACTCTGACCACAAATGAGAGGTAGTTTTCTTTGAACAAAACCAAGGATCCAAAAATAAATACAAGCTGGGGATGACTCTCTATGGAAATTAAATTAAAATGAGCTAGGGGAGTTTAAAAAAACCAAAGACATTAGATAGATGAAACAAGCCTAAAAGTGCCAAGTGACCAAAACTTTGGAAGTCTGACAGACTTATTGAAAAAGTAGTCTGTACCCAGCTGCATTCAGCTGAGGCTATAAAGACCTAATATTTAGTGTTTGTCCACAAGACATCCTTTTGTCTCATGTGTTTTTTTCCCTAAACTTAATAGATCATGAAGCAGCCATGACCTAAAAACCATTCCTTGCCTTATCATCATCTGTATATACACACATATTTTATTGCAATTTCTAATATGTGGCAGCATTTCTATCATTATATTTAAATGTCGTCTTTTTGCGGGCCTTCAGATGTTCAGAAGAATTGTGCAGATTTTATAAATGAGTACTAGAGCATTTATGCCACTTGATGGTGCCCCATCTGTGCTTCCCCTGTAGTGTTTGATGGGGCATCTGTGTAAATTGCTACTTTTTTTGTTTGTTAATTAGATCACTGCATAGAAACCATCATGCATTACCTGTTATGATTTTGATACGGTTCAGAATATATATTTTTTTTTCAAATAATGTTGAGTCCTGAGTTTTCTTTCACAGTTTCTGAAACCAGATGTCAAGGTACTTCTCTTTTCAGTCATGAAAATCCAACAAATTGAAAACATTAAACTTTTGCTCCTGACTCCTGAATAGCACATATTTCTTTACTTTTCTGACATTGCATTGTTGTTAACCTTTACCTATATCTCACATATATGTCCATTTTAATGTATTATTTGGTGTACATTTATGAACTTAATAGATATGTACTTACATACTTACCTTTTGTGAAAACCTACCAGCCAAATCAGCCAGATTTTCTGTTGATGGTATGTTTCTTCTATTCAGTTACTTGATTCACCTTTTTTTATGAAGCTCTGAATATTTTTTTGTGGGGTTTGACCAAAAAAAAACCACCAACAAACCAACAAATTTTCTTCTATGCGTTATATACTTCTTCTATACTTCTATGCGAGTGTTAGAACCTGTTGTAAAATCTTTATGTCTTTCTGCTGCTGAGAAATAATGAAGTGTCGTTTTCCTCAATGTTACAGTTTTTCATTTCAATTTCTCGTAGATTTAGCTGGAGATTTTCATTGTCCTAAGAGACAGTCTCCTAGACCTTCAGGCTCAGTGCCTTGACGCAGTAGCCATGGACCAGTTGGGACTTCAGAAGAAGACTGGAAAAATCCAGAAGGCTGAGCAGGTTGTTTTACTTTGGGAATGGCTGCATGCATTTCTTATATTGTGTTGAGTGACCATGGCCATGAGTGACCATGGCCATACCATTGAGTGAATGGCCATTCAGTGTATCAATAACAATAGAGTGTGTATGGCTGTGGTCTTTGATTTCTGTTACTAAACGTTAAAAATATGGATATATGTCTTGCCATCATAGGATACAATTTTGTACACGGAAAGTAGCTTTATTACTATCTGAAAAGCATTACAAAACCGCTCTTATGTAGTGTTCAGTGGGTGGTAAATAAGAAAAAGTGATTTATTAACAGGAGAATACTAAACCACATCAGGTTTAAAATCCAGGATATTGCTGGGTTTGTGTCACAGCATTCTACTCTTAGCACAACTGAGGAAGATCACAACAAACACTTAACACTTCTCATACTTTCTGTGTTATGAAGTGACCGGTGCAAAGTCCAAGCCATTACAAAACCAACAGTGGCAAACTTGCGCTGAGCAAATGCCAGCAGCGCCTGTGAAATTCCAGTTAAAACTGTTTTTGCTGTTCATCGGTGTTCTTGGATGCAGGCAGATTTAGATAAGGTTTTGTTTATGCAGAGTCAGGTGAGACAAGCCAGCGGTACGGTATTACGACAATGCTCCATTGCGACAAGTAGGCAATCCAAATAGAAATATCAGCAACAAACAGGGACAGTGTCACCCTAACCTTTCTTTTTCTCAAAAAAAAAAAAAAATCCCACAAGTAATTATCTATATTTTTTAACCTTGTCTGCGTAGCGCATTTCTATGGGTCGATCAATTTTCTTTGGTAGAGAAAACGCCATAAATAGTTACTGATAAAGAGATATTATTTAGTTACCTTCCCCTTCCCTCCTTTCCTCTTTCCCACCTCATGTCATGCTGCTGCTTCCAGTACAGACATTCAGTTATCATCTGATATGACGGTGCCAGATATTTGATATTATCTTAGTTTGTCAAACTTTTTTTTGTTTGTGTTTGGATTTGGTTTTGTTTTAATAATGAAATCCTAGATTGTTTCTACTCCTCCTTGTTTGATTTTGGAAAGGAAATTGATTCTGCTCAAGCAGATTCAGACAAGAAGCAGAAGAGTCATGCAATTTTGTTTCAGCATACTACATTTAATTCTCTTAAATCCACCAGCTGTTGATAGTGATATCCTCTATCTGTAATCATTATTTCTGCTGTTGTCCTTGCTTTTTTTACTCTTTAGATTACAAATGCTTGCTTTGATTTAAACCGTCTCTCAGGTGTGTGCTCAGCACTGGATATCTCTGATTTTTTTTTTATTATTTTTTATATATATATCTTTTCAATAACTGTTTTATGACCTTTATTACCTACTGTTTCTTCTTTTACAGATTTTGTTCATTTGCCTGGACTCAAAAGTTTCAGGATTAACTCTTTGCAACTTCTCCACTCATCTTTTCCTCAGATAATACTCTCAACACTAGGATGCCCATAGATGGGGTACAACCTCCCAAACCATTTTCCTTAGCAATGGTCATATCATTCATCTGATTTGCTGTTTGGCAGATTTTTCCAACTCTTTCTAGAAAACAGGGTATAACATCCCTCAAGTGAAAGAGCAGACCAGACTTGCTCCCAACATCAGCCAGAATATTGTCAATAGCTTCTTCACTGGAAAAGCCACAGTTAAGAGAGACTGGTCATAATTAGCTGGTTTTTCCTTGGCAAGTGTATGTTGATGGTGGAATATAAGGACAGTTCTGTTTATTTTTAAAAAGTCATGACAGCCGTGTTTATATCTGAGCAGAGAATGAAGCACTTCAGAAACAAGGGGGCTGTGTTTATGGTAATAGCGTTTAAGTGCCCAGACACTTGCAGATTGCCCAGTTGTAATCAAGGTATCCAGGGGTGGAACACAAGCTCCAGACAATCCTCTCAATTTCCTAAACAGTAGGACAAAATCTAGGAAAAAAAATTTATGAGAGGAAAATGAACAGTTGATTAAAATAACAGCAGCAACAAACAGCATAGAAAAAACAACCTGAGGTAAGTGTTATTAAAAGAGCTTGCAAAATGACTGATATAACAATATGCAAAAAAAAAAAAAATTAATAAGAATTTACGGGCTGTCAGTGCAGCATTGCTTTGTACTCGGTCACTACTTTTACATAAAGAATGTGAGATATTTGCCCGTTGTAGTAATTTCCTATAATTTGGCTTGTGTGGGATTTATTTTGCATGGTAGAAAGGTTCCTTGTACAGCAGGGGTGAGAAATGAAGTGAGCAGGTACTTTTAGGGGGCAATCCAGCCAATGCTTTTAGATAAGTACTTTGGGATTAGGTCAGCTGTGCCACAGAAGTTATTTTCTCCAGGCACAAGGGTAGATATCGTTGCTGCAGAAATATCTCTTGGCAGGTGAATCCCACCTCTCATGCCTAGCTCAAAGTAAAAGGTGGACGTAAAAGGACCTCTTCCAAGACATACTTTTGGTGGTTTCAGAGAGGAAATTTTGCTGTTTGGCAAATGAAAATACTTCACTTCAAAATGAAAAATAACCTGCTGAAGCCCGCTGCAGAATCCAATTTATTTTACGTATTCCAGGCCAACCATTTAGATCTTCCTTGACATTACCCACCTCTTTTTAGGCACCTCCTACCCACTAGTTCAGAATGGGCCTGGAATACACATGGTACAGAGGAACTGTGCATTTATGAATCATGCATTTATGCGCTGATCTGCGATGAGAAGGAATTGGGTCTAAATGCTTTCTTTAAATGGATCGTGGCAGATAACATCTCCTTGTTGTGACAGCCAGTGCAGGTCATGGTGGGCAGAAGGAGGTGGTTTGTAGCCTGGTTAGAGCTGTTCTTTATCTATACCTGGGCTTTGATGCATTTATTGAATACCTCAATCTTTGCAACTGTCTTACAGCAGAAAATGCTTAGAGTTGTAATATTCAGTATAAGAGAACTCATCAATCAAATTCAAAATAGAATCCAAAGTTACCTGTAACACTGGAACTTCTGAAGTATTTATTTTTATTCTCATTAAATAAAGAGAGCCACAGATTATGATAAATCTTGTGTTGCCCTTCAGAGATACATCATCTAGTGCTTGAGGCCAAGAAATGAGTAGTTTCCATAATTAGTAAGGGAAATTGAATAATTGGGCTGTGGTTTATGAGGGTTCTTTCTCTAAGAAGAGAAACCATGTAAGTCTCAGTCAAGTGGGTTAACATGATTTATTTTTTTAGCACACAATTATCGCAAGTTCATTTAACATAAATTCTACACTTGAATATTTATTTTGCATTTTTTTTCATTTCTTCTTAGCATAACCACAGGACCGTGTTTTTGTGAACACTTTATACTCATATTTTCTGCCTGGAAACGTGCTTAATATTGTGGTTAGCATAATTTCTAACTCAGAATATTCTATGATATATTTTTTCTGAAGACAGTGAAAGAAATAAGTGCTTGTCTTCCAATAAATGGCATAAATTGGGGTATTTCAATGGAATTTCACATGGTGACAAGATACCAATTTATTTCATATTTTGCCATCACAGAGAATCTTTGCATCTGAATTGTTTATGCTCAAATAATTTAAAAAGCTAAATCAGTTTACAGATATCTTCCTTGCTAGGCACAAAAATACTCTTGTGTGCTGGCATTTTCTAATGCATATATGATGTTATGATACATGCATTTTAATGCAGTATTAAGTTAATAAAAACAAGAAGAGGAAGAACCCATTTCATGTGCAGCTTGTAGGAATCAGAGAAAGAAGGTTTGCCCTGAAAAAAAATAATGGATTCTTCCATATTTCAAAGTGAATGGTTGTGCAGACTTCAGGAAACGTGACCCTACAGTACTGCAACTTAATAAGAATGATGAAAAC
This sequence comes from Tringa solitaria, assembly GCA_026413425.1. Classification (NCBI taxonomy): domain Eukaryota; kingdom Metazoa; phylum Chordata; class Aves; order Charadriiformes; family Scolopacidae; genus Tringa; species Tringa solitaria. Next base: position 78,229,338 of record JAOXJM010000019.1, read on the forward strand.
TGGGGAAATTTCCGTGTATAAAAGAAACCTAATCTCAAGATTACTAGATAGAAAATAGAAATTATAAAATCTCATACAAGAAATGATGATGATGATGTAGGATAGTTTTTTTGAGTAGAGGATTATTATATCAAGTAATGACCAGTGTAGGTGCACCACTCAAACTGTGAGGACTTCTTGCTGTGAATCCAAGGTCATGAGGCCAAGTGGTCCTTCAGACACAGATGAAAACACTGGGTATCCCCGGTAAACCTTGCTGTAATGGGATTTCTGAAGCCTGAGGATGGACGGAGGCAGTTAGAGCTGATGGCAAGCACATCTCCATCCCTTTGCATACGATATCAGGGGAAGGTATTAGCATGCCTTCCCCTCACCCGTCCCACTGTATCTTGGAGATCTAGGGAAGTAAAGATGGGAGAAAGAGACTTGCACATAAAAAAACCCCAATAATAAAAATCTAAAAAATCATGTGGAACAAAGCAGCAGAACTTGTGCTTTCTTCATACTGTTATATCATGGAGATAACTTTAACTCACAGAAAATCATTGGATGCTCCTGGCAAAAAAAAAAAAAAAAAAAAATATTTATTACCCTTTACTGGTTCTGACCAAACATCTCCCTAGCCCAGGATTCCTGCTTCTGTCAAAGCAGCAGTAGATGCTTACAGAAAAATATACGAATATACACAGAAAGTAGAAGAATGCATAGTAATCATCTAGCAAACCTTAGCTTGAACTCAAAACCCTTATTCATGTGAATAAAGTCCCCTTGAAATCAGGGGATTAGCGTCCTGGCAGTATTGTTCTGTTCCACTTTTTAACAGAAATAGCATCATGAGCTTTCCAAATGGATATTGATCCTCTAAACCCTCTTATGAAAAGCCCCAGTAGAGTTTCCTAAGAGAAGTAAGGGTTTACGGAACAGTATAATCTCAGCTAAACCTGAAATGTGCAAGTGTCTATATAATTTGTTTCATAATTGCTGCATACTGCACATAACCTCCCATTGACTCCTCTTGTGTGTTTAAAAGCCTCTAAGTATGGTTTTAGTACTGAAGCTTTTAAGTATGGTTTCAGTGTTGTACCTGAAATCCTCTTCTCTGGAAAAATGCTTCCAAAGAAAATACATTTTTTATGTTTTCATGACTCTGACAGAGGTGCAATATTTTGTGATGAGTTACTTAATGTCTCCCTTTAAATATCATTTTTTAGAAAAAAATTTATTCTTACGTGCCATATTTAGAGTTAGAAAAAAACCCAACTAAAACAAAACCAAAACACCCTACCGCTTAGTTATCAGAGAAAAAAATGTTAGGTAAAAATTATATTGCTGCGATTGCTCTTGGATTCCAACGAAACACACTTCCCACCTTCCTAAATGGAAAACTTGGGAAGCTTGGATATCATAAAAGAATTGTGACATTTATTGGCATCAGGAAAGGGACAGGGCTCCAAAGCGTTGCTGGTGTTTAGAGGTAGCCATGAGCCATGGGTTTACATGCATCAGACTGCATCAAATAGCTGAGCCCGTATTTTACACATACCTAATCTCTGAGTACATAAAGTGCTGCATGTAATATTACTGAAACAACAATCTGGCTTTTAAAAAAATGCTTTCCGGTAACTATTTAGTTAGAAAAAGAATCAATATTCCTTCAGTATTCACAACCCACTNNNTAGCTTAACTGATACGTTGTTCAGGAAAGGTTAAAAAGAGAGAGAGAAAGAATGAAGGCACAGAAAGAAGCAGGAAAGGAAAGGAAAAAAAATTATGCCGCCTAGCTACAAGCTGCAGAGGGAAATTAATATTCAAAAGGTTAAGGTGTCTGTGAAATGTATGTAATGAGTAACACTCATAGTTTGTTACTATAGGTTCATTGCCTCTAATGTTGAGGACGGCACATGGATAATTTACGATTCCCATTGTCCCCTCTGCAGGGATTAATTCTGAATTATTTATGTACCTATATACGCACAGAACTGAAACATTTTAGTTAAAGTCAGCCACTCACTCATAGTCTTGAAATTATGCAGCCCTTGTTGCTAAAAATGATGTTAGCCTCTTGTGATTTAAGTCATAACATTTTATTTTCAGTCCCACTGAGAGAGAAAGCATACAGGAGGAAAAAAAAGATATATTTTCCTGAAGAAATCTCTGAATGCATTTTTTAAAGATTTAAATAGATAATGGTAATTTGTTGAGTCAAATTATTGTTGTAGTATGCATGTAAATAAACCTTTATTTTATTCATGATTAGAGATAATTTTTCTATTGCTCTGTGAGATTATTTTTTTTTAAGATGGCTATCTTTAAATACAAAAGCTTTGCATTTCAATAAAGGGAATCCCATCTACTTATTAATTAATCAAAGAATGGAATTTCATTTTGGGAAATTGGTCTCAACTGTTAAGAATTCCCACAGAATCACTGCCTTTGGTACAAATGAAACCTTCACTGCTGTTTCCATTTGAACTCCAATGATTCCTTGCTGCTCTAAATGGCTCTTTTGGATACATCAAAATTCTTTAATCGTGGAAAAAATGCAGGCATTAAACATTTCTTAATAAAATATTAGATTAGGGAGTGTCTTGAGATCTACACTAAGGATAGTGTTTGATAAAGATCTAACCCAGTCAGCATGAACAGGTCATAGGCATTTTATCTAAGCTAGATATCAATTTAGCATGTTATGTCTGTTTTTAACCATTTTTCATCTGCAGGAGGAATGTTTTTTTCCCTTGATTTGTACTTCAAACATATTTCAATATGGCATAGTTGCAGTGTGAAATTTTGAGTTTATTGATATACGGATGTCACCACGCAGAGGGCAGCGAATAAAAGGGGTAAGGGAAAAGAAACCATTCCTTGAGCGGCCCCAGACCTTTGGGGTTTCGGGCAAACTGGTTCGTTATTGTACCCATAATCATGACTGTTCATCGCAAGCAGAGTCTGCGAGCAGAGTATTTAATACCGAGTGGATGAAGATGTAAAAGTATCTGACATGGAACAGGGAAAAGAAAAAAAAAAAGAAAAAAAAAGAGAGAAGTAAAAAAAAAACCATATAAAAGATCAATCCTTCTTTTTTCCCCCCCTTCTGTACAATTCAACAATTGCTAATGAATTAGGAGGAGGGGCATATTGATGTACTGCTTGACTGTAACACAAAGAAGTGTAGTTAGCAAAAAGCTGCAGTGGGTAATGAACAGTATTTTAACTCGGCAGTTTAACCTCCGTGTCTGTCAGCAATGACCTTTTACCAACCCCAACGAGAGCCTGATTTCTCACTTTTGCTACTCACTGCTGGATGAGTGAATGTAGAATTTGACAGCCAGGGGTTTTACATGAAAAGGGAAGGTACTTAAAAAGCATGTTTTGTGATGATAGGCTACATTTATTCACTGTTCATTACGCTGGGTGCAGCGGCAGCGTCGGTGGATTGATTGGGTGTGAGCAGCTTGTCTTCTGGGGCAGAGAGGAGGCGTTATTGACCTGCATGGGAGCCGAGGTGGCCTCCAGATGACCCCCCTTTCACCTGGAATTGACCTTGAAAACAACCTAGGGTTCACCCCGCTTTGAATAAATAGAAAAGTGTCTTAGCAGCATGCGGATTATTAGAATTGACATATTGCACATTTCTCCTTTTTCAACTTTTATAGAGGTGCGTGTGTAGGGGGTGGAGGGAGAGTGTTGCCTTTTAAATTTCCAGATCCAGCAGCTGCACGGCTTGGTATTTGTACAGATTTATGGCGGGAGGCAACTAGACTTTCTCCTGCTTGATGCTAAATTTTACCATTCATCATTATTGATTAGAGCCTACACTCTATGACAGAGCCCAAACCTTACTATGACAATTGCTATTTCAGTTGTTATGGGCCATAATGGGCCATAGGGATGATTTAAAAGAGCACAATAGCTATCTGTAATTACACATGAATAATCCATGAATTCTCTAGCACAGTGCTTATAATCAGACCCTAACAGCCAAGGCCGAGACATTTGTACTTGTTTCCCCTTCAGCAACTAGACCAGAAGGCACCTCTACATGTAAACTCAGACACAACAGGCCAAAAGCAATTGTCTCCTCCTGTCTCTGATCTTGACTTTTCTTCCCCTGCTTAAAATAAATCGGTTGAAGTGCAGGGTAATGGAGTGTTGCATCGCTGCCGAGGGTGCGGCCACCTAATGAACTTGACTTGGCATGGAGAGCCGCCCAGAGCCGCCTTCTCAGAAGCTGATTCCTCTGGTTTTTGGTTTGTTTTATCAGCCACAAAGAGTTGTTTTCCAGAGTTTCTAAACCTTCGATGATAGCCTTGCTTTTATGACAACCCTTTTTCTGTGTGGAAAGACAAATCAAGGAAAGAGATACAGCAGCTGCTTTAAAAGCCGGTGCTTAATTTTACTTTGATTTACTCCACATTGAAGATTTTCTGAATTGTTGCCCAACTTTAACCACCTCCATTCTGAAACGTTAAAGAGCATTGATCACAAATGTGTCTTTACCACGGGTTAGACGCAACTCTTTCAGAGAGCTCTACTTGTGGTTTGGTGGCACCACACAAGTGGCACCACGTAAGAGAAGTTAGCTTGACCAGATTTTTCTAAAGCGGGGCTTCTTCATTCACAAATACATCATTCTGAGCTAACGGGGCCCAATCCAAGTGGCTAACAGGCTGCAAAATCTATGCAATGTGAGTTTTCTGCTACATTTGTGACCTCTGTCCTGCAGCTGCCCTAGACTTCCTTCCATGCTGGTCCCAGTTAACAGGAGCACATTGCCTGTGGTGGTCAAGGACCCCACGTAGTTTTTATTTTCAGCTATGACTGTCTGGGTGCCCATCCTGTTCTGGGCTCTGCAAACAATATTTTCTCTATAATTCAGGGCTTCAGAGGTGTTTTCATTCTTCAAGAGCCACTACTTTTCCTCCTTCCAACTTCTAACACTGAGGCATGGTTTGGACATGCTGCTGCTTGGGCCTTGCTGCAAAATTAGAATGTAATGTATCCTAAAAAAACAGCTATTGCCAAATGAAATCAGAGCCTGCACGATTTTATTCTGAGTTATACACATTTTTTTTTAATTTTTTTTTTCCAATATTATTTCCTCCTAACTGCTGACACTTATCTGTACATCAAGTAAACACAAAGCAGGGATGTGTTTTCTTTAACAGCTGAGTCTGTACAGAACACACACACGCACACACAAAAAGAGTGACTTATAATTGGTATGACATTAGAAACCCATGTAGTAGCACAGTCAGCTTCCATCTCATCTTTGTTCCTACCTCTCTATAAAGGATAAGGCAGTTTTGCCCAGAGGAAGAAATAAAAGGGAATCCTCGTTAAAAGGTACATTAACGAAAAAAAGAACAGCTTTATTGGGGACATGTGCAGAAAGGGATGTTTGAGTAGCAAATGATAATTTACTTTTGAGGTATATTAAAAAGGTTTAATCTTACTGATCATGAGTTAAATTGGATGTTTTAATCAGTTAGTGAGTGCCAAAAATAATTATGCCAGAGTGCTTAGTCTGCAGAATGTGTACACAAAGCATATAAATCCTTTCCTTCCCCAGGGATTTCTCAGAATAACACACAACTAAAAGACAAAAGCGATATCAAACTCATATAAATTAACATTGCAAATGATCTGAAAAATACAATAAATAACATGATTCTATCACTCTGAATATGCTATAAAGGGGAGAGTGTCCAACACAAATACATTCATTAATCTCTTATATCCTCACTAAACTTTTTCAGGAAACTTTCCTGCCATTTACTTTCCACAGTTCAATTGAAGGTCACCCTATGCACCGCGAAAGTGGGCTGATGTCTACGTACAGAAATCCGTCATCTTTTCCGAAATAAATGTTCAAAACTGAATTAATTTCACTTATTTCTTCCCCCTAAGAAAGAACGTATTTGTCAGTATTTAGTACCCACTCTGAAAGCCAAAACAATGCACCCTGATGGATCCTTTTATTCAGTTTCATAGCTTCTTGTGGAAGCGTATAAAGATTTCATTTATAAGGGATCTTTTTTCAATCTAGTGTAGTAGATAGCTACAGTGTATGTGTGTGTGCATGTTCATAATTACAGTAGATTGGATGCAAATTTAAATGAGATGGCAGCTGGGTAGGTGAAATGATCTTTAATCTTTTGCAGCTTTTGCAAAATAATTTTGGAGCTAAATTATTTGTATAATCCTTTTACTTGGAAAATATAACATGCCTATCGCATGCTCTAGGTACAGGAAGGCTTTTTTGGAAGCACCCAAGCTATTCTTTACTAAATATGAAAAACACTTTCAGGATGTGAGGTTTTAATTTTTTAATTTCTAAAGTTCATATTTTTGCCCTTTCAGTTAGTTCTCCTTTCCTTAAATGAGGAAGTCTCACAGGATAATCCCACCAACTGGGACTAACAGGAGGATGATTTTAAAATGAGCCCATGCAGTTTCACTCTCTCCCGACACAAAACTGGAAGGGGAAAAAGGACAGAAAAAAGCTGTAGCCATTAAGCTGAAAGGGTGAGTTGGTCACTATGATATAATTTTGTCCCCTTCTAGTGCAACTGAGTTTCTTCCCAGGGTTTTTATTTGCTGCAAAAGGCCATATACAGGCTTTGATTTCCCACTCCTCCCATTTGCTCCTGGGGAGTTAACTCTACTGAAGGCAACAGGGTTAGGATTGCAAGGTAAATCAGATTATGCTTCCCTTTTTCTGCTACCATTTACATACCTCACTATACTTGCATAAATAACATGGAATTAATGGCTTCTTAATGGCTTTTTGCACCACAGGTGTTTAAGGTACTTTAAGTACCTAAAAAACAAAACCTGAACCCATGCGTATCGCAAATTGTGGGCCATTGTCCTTGTATTGAGTTCATGCCAGCTCACAGAAGGCCATTCTCAATTTCATGTCTTCATTTCAGATGTAAAATAGTTCTAAAATGACATTTTAAATTTTGTTTACTATTGTTTTCCTAATGTCCTGAACATAATTATACACTATCTTTGACTGCCTCCCATGTTTTGGCCACTTTCTACTTGGATGCAGCAAAATTAATAATTAAAAAGCTAAAAACAGGTACAGAAACCTCTGCTCTAAGTCTCATCCAGAGACCACCTTAAAGTTTCAGTTACCAATTAAATACTGGGTTGTTGTACTGAAATATTAAAATGGGCGATTTTGTACGCCACACTTATTGAAATGCCTGCATATAATTAGGTGATTTAGAGACAGAACGTTAGTCCCGAGTATGAATGTTCTGATTTTTGTTGCTTAAAGTAACAATTTAATTGATAAAAATCTGCTCGTGAAATTTTGTTCATAAGCTCAGTAATTACAACAAAGAAGCATCGCAGAGAACACCTCAATTATCCATTTGAGAAAAACATGCTGGGGTGGATGTGCCACTAGTTTTACTGGTAGGCCTCTAAGGGATAGTTCAAGCAGTGGTGTCAGAGGCTTTGAAATTTCTCTTTCTCTGAACTTCCTGATTTTAGAATGATCTGGTGAGGTAGTTATTGTATTTTATGTAAAATAAATTTCCTGCAATCTCCTATGCTCATAAAGACCTGACTTCTTACTTAGAGAAAAATTTAATACCAGTAATTGTGTCCATTTACACATTTGTCGTTTTTCCATTAAAAATTGTTCAATATTGTCTTTAGTGTTTGGTAAACCATAAAATCTAGAAGATTAATTTAGGCTGGATATGCATAAAACCCCAATTGTTATCTGAGATTATCCATTGTTTCCTCAGGGCAGCCAATTTTTTTTCTTTTCTGCCATTCTTAATTTCCCTAAGGATAAAGCAGAAAAAAACTCCACATTTAAAATACACTTATGAAAAAAGTTAGTATTTAGTTCCTGATTATTTTAACCACACTACTGCTAACTGTAAGCTCAGCTTTTCTCCACAAGAGCTCTCCCACTCCATAATATTTTAAGTTTGCTGTTTTTAAAAGACAGTTTTACTTCCTTCCATTTTGAGCTGGGGTTTTGTGAACAGAGGGCTGAGATTTCTTTGCTGGTAGTTTTGGAGTCCAGGAAAATGGTCAAGAGACAACAATTTCTGTAGGAAAAAAAAGTAGAAAAAAATATTTTAAATCAATAGACAAGTGAAAGGGGCAGAAACTCATAAAAAAAAAAAAGAAGAAATGTTTCAAAACATGATGAAAAACAGTGAAACCTTAAAATCTCTCCGATTCACCCACATATTGAGTTACTTTAATTTGCTCTCTGTCCCAACTTTCCTATTTGCATATAATCTTACATTATCTTTGCCTCTCGAAGGACATTCTCTGCCATACGGCATTAAAAATAAATATTTCTTATACAGTATCCTACAGGAGAGGAAGAGAAAAGTGGGAAAAGAGAGTAAAGTATTGAGAGTGTAAAATAAAAATTGGAAGAACCAAGACTGTAGAGCTGTTGTCTTGGGAAATGGTGTGGGATACAGGAAAAGAAGCTAACAAACAGAAAAAAAATCAGAGGGGAACTGGATGATGGGAAATGTTAGAAAGGAGGTGAAGAAGCAAGAGAAAATAAAGAAGACAGGCAGAAGTGTTGAAATACAGGAAATATTTGAAATTAATATGGGCAAAATAAGACTGCAAGTGATACGGAAGGAAATAAATTACTTCTAAATGTTTTGTTCATTTTTAATACTTGCTTGAAAACGGAAAGCCAGCCTAAATACAGAGTTCTTCCTTGAGGTATAGCTTAACGGAGAGGGAATAATAACAACATCCATCTCTGTATCTTTGTCTGGGTTCAAGTTCTTGCAGCCAGTTGTAGTATAAATGCGTTGGAGGGAGGGAATATCACTTTTCCTGATTCAGTCATGGGAGTGCTTCATTCTGAACCAATTGCAAGGGGTTTTGAGCAAAATGCCACTGAATGGAGCAAGTGGCCAATTTGTAAGACCTTGAAGTTCAACCTGCACAGTGCAGTCATGCCAAGATACTTAAACTGGACTGTGCGTCTCGTGGAGGTACATGTGAGAGAAACAGAAAGAGGCAATTATATAAACATTCACACCATTCTTTATACAGCTGAGCATCAAAGAAACATATTTTAATAAAAAAACTAATTCTTTCAGTCTCTTAGTTTTTGCCAATCCCACATCCCATGTCAGTTACTTGCACCCAAAGCAATATCTTGTTTCCAAGGATGCAGAATTGTCTTTGTTCTTTGCTGGGAATTTCTGCATTGGAGGGATTTCTGATAGAAGGTATGAGTTTCCTTCTTATTAAAATGAGGAGGTTTGCACACATGGTGGGCATGATTTCAGGAGGGAAAGGCAACTCCTGGTATTCCAGAGCATGCTAAAAAATTTAATTTACTTGCTGGTGTTTTTCTGATAACTCTACTGCTATCAAAGGTGGTTTTGTTGGAATAAAAACTCTCTCTTCTTGTGTTGGACCTTACCCTGTAGTGGAAACACAAGCCTGAGTGCCCAATATTGGACTGTTGCTGTGGAAGTTCATATCTTGAGTGCTGTGTCCAGTTTTGGGCCCCTCACAACAAGAGGGACATTGAGGTGCTGGAGTGGGTCCAGAGAAGAACAACAGAGGTGGTGAGGGGTCTGGAGCACAAGTCTTGTGAGGAGGGGCTGAGAGAGCTGGGGGTGTTCAGCCTGGAGAAAAGGAGGCTGAGGGGAGACCT
>JAOXJM010000019.1:78249273-78265271 GCA_026413425.1 Tringa solitaria
ATGGGGCTTGGAGCAACCTGGTCTGGTGGGAGGTGTCCCTGCCCAGGGCAGGAGGATGGGACTGGATGATCTTTAATGTCCCTTCCAATCCAAACCATTCTGTGATTCTGTGATTCACCCAAACATGTCAGATACACGGTGATATAAAACCACACACCGAAACCATCTGGACTGCTACATGTTACAATAAAGAATTATCTGATTAAGGAGAAAAAGTGGCCTAAAATAAGGCTTTGTGTATAATTTGACCAGGTTGCCCAGGCTCAAAGACAGCTTCCCAGAATTTATCCTTTGGGAAACAAGCCACATGCAAGAAATTCAGTATTCCAAGCAACTGGAACAAGCTCTGCTCTTCCAGAGGGAGTGGTTGACTTGCTGTCATTTGCTGCACTTATGCTAAATGGAATATAAATAGAAATTATGCTGAAGTGAACACTCCTTGCTGGCAAAGGAGATGGACCAAATCCATTGAAATGAGCACGTTCTTTCCATCTGGTAGTGCCACAAATTTGTGGTCAAACAAGCAGATCTTAATCCAAAATGCATCATTAATACACAATATAAAAAATGGAAGACCACTCAGTGAAACTAATGTGCTAAACACTCCGACAACTTCTCTGGGAAAGAGAATATGCTAAAATGTCGAAGCAGTCCTCCCTCAATCCTGTGTACATTGCTTTATTTAAAATACATAAGTAAAATACTGCTAACAGTAATAGTTCATCAGTTTTTCTCTGCACTTATCGACTCTAACCCATCTGTTTATTAGTTTCTATTTATCCTGGCCAGTGTATGGAGAGAGAGAGTGCTTAAGATTTGACAGCACTAACCAAAATCAGGCCCCATGTTTCCACGAGTTTGGAAAATGGGGTTTGTGGTAGAACTGTGACAAAAACTTGGTTTTGATTTTGAAAGAGAGAGATGATCGTTACACGTGTTGAGTCCTCACTATTACAGGCCTGCAGGAAATAACACCACAGTTTTAATAATCTGATACGCAAGTCCTGCTACTTTTAGGAATTAGCTCTGTTTGGTACCAGAAGTATCCTGCAAACTTTGAGTGTATTTAACTAATTTAACTATCAATGTGAGTATGAAATATTTTCCCCATTAAATATTACGAATAAAATACACTATAACTTCTCAGACAAAGGCCTCAGATGATGATTATTTAGCCTTTTAACCTTTTTTTTTCTGCTCCATTCCATAGAAGAATCATTAGTCCTATGCATATCCTTGTTTTCTGATCCCTAGGAATCTGAGGGCTATTGTACTTTCTGTCCTGTGTTTGTATATAATATCAATAATAACTTATTCAAGCCTTTAATTACTCTGAGTCTTCTTGAGACATAATAGGAAGTACCCCATGCAATTTTACATTGTGTGAAACAAGTGGCTTAAAAAGCTTTACGTCATTCATTTCTCTGCAAGCAACTTTTAGCTTCACAAAAGCACCCTTTACAACACTGAGATAGTCAGAAAAGTTATGTTCACTTGTTATTATCCACTTCCACTAGTTTTTGAGTTTAGAGAGCAGATAGAAAGGTGAAGTGCAATATAGAAATACATTATTTCTACGTAAGGTTTCTTCTTGTGTTATTTCAAGCAATAGCAGAAACAAGTTGTGAATGCTAACAGTAGTGCTCAGCAGCCACCTAGCTGTTTTGGAATCTGAAAAATACAATTATAAGGAGAACTGAGACAGCAGGAGCATTTCAAAACCTGTCTCCGTCTTCGTGAAAGCTCTTTTTTTAAGATGTGTGGCAGAGATAATTTCAGAATCAAATCCAGTGGTGAAATGCGTCAGGAAAATTAAAAGAATGGCAACCCAAAGCATCTGAAGTAGATGGAAGGGGTAATTATTTCAACTGAAATTCTACCATTTGTATTGGAATACCTATGAATGCCAAAAGATTTGTACAAAGAGCCATGCTGAAGGATGGAGTAGGGAAGATACAGTGCTCAGACACTGTTGTATCATTCTTCAGCAGAGCTTTTAGACTGTGTATATCATTAAAGAATGATATTTTTTCCAAAGTTCTTTTAGAATTTATTCACACTTTTAGATAAAATAGTGTTTTGAAAGGTCTGATATTGTGAGAAAAAGTAAACACACATGTGGTTGCCTTACTTGTCCCTCTATAAAACACTATTTTGCAAAATCTGTCTACTCGGCCACTGAAAAGCCAATCTTAATTAATTTTCTGGAAAAAAGTATTTTTTCTACATATTTTTTTGCAGCAGAAGGAGGAGCATGGTTCATATGTCTTATGAGACAAAATGGGCATGTAGAAACACTTAAATAATAAATATTGTAAAGGCATTGCCAGGTTTGTTGTCCTACACAGGCTGAAGAAGAGCTGTCAGATGTGCCGTACCTGAAAGACAGCAAGGAACAGCAAAAGGTAAAAACATGAGTCTTAAATGCTTGATGATTACCCATATTTTAAATTGGCATCTTATTTCTCCAATTTTAAAGATCTTTTGTGATGAGTTCATTTAATTTGGGCAAGGCAGATTCAGGTTAGTGGATGGCCATCTGGAAAAGATAAATTTTTCTCTCTCTAATATATGCATCATTTTTGATATTTATGATGCTTCACAAAATTAACAAAATACCTGGCTAGAAAAACAGCATTTACAACAACAGTTTTTTGCTTACACTTTCTTAATTTTTTTCATCATCTCACCTAAGATGAACTCCTTATAGTGTTGTTTGGGGTTGTTTTTTTCTCCACCTAGGAACTGCACGGTGAAGATAATGTTATTTCAAAAAGTCTTGTGAAAAGTGACGTTCCACAACGCACCGTCAAGACTCTGATCATGATCCTAAAAGGAGCAGCTCCATGTGTCATTGCAAAGCTCAGTGTGTCCCCCTGTGAATGTAACATCTGAATTTACACTTTTGGAAAGAGGAGCAGTCTTTAAATAAGGTAAGTACCACCAAATAACATGAAGAAGAAGTAGTCTGTCCTAAGTATCGGCGGGACTGATATTCATAGGGTCTGTTTGTTGACCACAAACATGAACAACTGCAGAAAGGGAAAAAAAAAAAAAAAAAAAAAAAGGCTGTAAATGTCTCTTAATGCACTCTCCTCTTATGAGCTGGAATGCTCTCAGTTGAGCAGCTCTTTCTTGGCAGAATTTGTGACTCATGCAAAGTTACATCGGATTGTAACTGTGTAAAAGTATAAATACTTGTAGGGGATTCAGTGGAAACTGAGCAAGATTGATGTTCCCTCTTTGATGCACTATGAAATATATATAAATCCATGAATATATATTTAATGTTCTATATACATGTATATATGCACTTAACTAATATTGTCTTCAAAAGTCAGAGATCATTTAATAAAATCTGGCTTAAAACCATGACTCCACCAGCCAGCTGACTATTATACATGAAGCGTAATTTGCACACAAGTCAGTACTGAGTGTAAAATGTATTAAATAATATGTGTTACACGATGTAGCTTTCCTTCCACCTGTGTATCTCAGCCTGCAGCTTCCATTCTGATTGCAGTGCCTGGACTTCTTAGAGAAAAAACGTTTATCCTTGATCAATTTCCTCTTTGCGGTCTTGTATGCTTAGGAATAATAGCTACTTTTACTTTATTGAAGGCAGAATCATAGAATCATAGAATGGTCTGTGCTGGAAGGGACCTTTCAGATCATCAAGTCCAACCATCAACCTCACACTGAGCCTGTAACTCTGCAGACAATATAGAAGGAATGCTGTATGTAAATTATTATTATTTCACGTGGCAATCTTTTCAAGATGTTGCCACTCCTGTCATGAGAATGGTGTAGCTCGGTGCATTTCTCTCTTCTTCTGGGCTTCACCACGGACTCACACATATGTGTCAAACAGCTATTTGCAGTGACGCCCCATGCCTTGTGTTCTCCCCATTCTACAAACGTCCCAGAGCTCCAGCCACCATCTCGTTTCCCCTCCATTGCTTACCCACAAAAAAAAGCCAGCGTTCCTGCATCTTCTGTGCTGCATTTGCTTCCTACATACCCACATTTTTTTTCATGGAAATGCTTCATGGAGAGAATTGGTTCTCCCTTGTCAATTTATTTTGGGGAAAAAAAGAATATTTTAAGATTAACATGAAAGAAGTATCCAAATGAGAACTAGCCAGAGACACAAATGCCACCACAGGAAGAACAGTTCAACATTAAATATGAAAGATCAGATCTGTGACAGCTTCTTTTATTGTGAGAAAAGGAGAGAGGAAAAAAAAACCACTTTGCTAAAACTTCTCTGCAGTGTCCTTTTGTCCGTTTGAGATTAAAAAGCTCCTTGTGTTTTCCTCATACCAGAGCCTGGAAGTGTTTCAGATATATTCCTTCCACAAACAGCAATATCTTTTCTCAGTACAGACTTAAACTGCGAGTTTTCTCTAGAAAAAGAGCCTGGGGAGCGCTATTGCCTTGTACTGATATTTTCCACTTGGCACCTGTTGATTAATGGACTAATTTAAGTAAAATAATAATTTAAAAATTACTAATATGTTTTATACTCTTGAAAAAATAGTAATTTATAGAAGATGCTAAATATTTCCCATCTTTTTATTCAAAATAATATCTGAATTCTAATGTTTGACATCTTCCTGTTACATGAAGATATAAGCTTCACTTAATTTCTTTTTCCCCTCTGGTTTTGTTTGCCTGTCAGACTTTTGGAGAGTCCAGCTTAGAAACTTAAAAAAAAGACAAAAGGCCTGAACATTTGTTCTTGACATTAATTCTAACATTAGGTCAGTATTTTGCACAGCTGTTCACACTTTATAAAAGCAAAGTTTCTCTTCTGATAGGAACAATGCATTTTAAGCCTACATTTTGCTGGAGATTTAGATGTGTGAATCAGTGCTCCGAAGATTTAAAGACGTGAAATCCAACACAATAGCTCAAAGTGAAAGGTGAAAGGTCACACAAAGCTTAAACTGTAGAAAAACAGAATTAAACTTTAGAAATAGACTCCTAAAAATGAGCTAAATAGAAATTAGTATTAAGAAAAACAATGAAAAAAGTTTATATGGAAATATTTTTATCCAGTGCAGATTTTGAATCCAGAAACTGATTAAAGCATGACTAATTCCTTCATATGTATTAGTCCTATCACTCTGCATCCGACAGAATACATATACTCATGATACTAGAGCAGAGGAAGCCTGTTTGTTAATTTTTCTTTTTTTTTTTTTCTATGAAACATATAGATCCAGTAAATGTGATACTAATATTTCTAGACTGTAAAAGCAATATTGCGTTAAGGATTTTTTAATATATAAAACAGTACACTAAAGCAGAACAGTCCAATGGATAAAAGTGAAATTTTGCATTATAGAAAACATTCGCCCCTCACTTTTTTTTTCCAGAAGTGTATTTTTTCTTTCTAAGATTTAAAAAGAGGCATTATAATATCTTTTAAAATTCCACTTTATATTTTCCAGCCTGAAGAGAGGTAGTAATCACTGGAAAACTTACAAGAAAATCCTTTAAAGGATGAAATAAATTTTTAGTATTTCTTCACTCATGCACATTCCAGGATTTCTGAGTCAAAATTTGAAAGAATTGGCCTCATATTTCTTTCTCTCATTTTGAAACTTTCCTTTTCAATTTTTCATCAGATTATTCTTCCATTTTCAAGTTAGTAATCACATGTGATAGCTGGAACACTGTGAGAATTCATATGTTAATGTTTGAAAATTTCCTTTATTTCTTTGAGTGAATTATAAATGTGAATTTTAAAAGTTGCTTAGTTATCTGTTTTTAGCTCAATGGTCACAGCAGCCATTCCTACATAGGTGAGTTGCGGTGGATCACACTGTAGTTATATCATGAAGATTATGAGAATGTGGCCTTCAAAAATGAGCTTTGTGTGCAGCTGTGACTGCATTTAACCTTAGACCACAGGAAAATTAATGCCAAGTGCAGCAACAGGTCTTGCACAGGAAACTGATGGAGGTAATTTTACCAACTACTGCAACTTGAGAAATATGAAAACTGAGGAAAGTGGGCTGCAGTAAAACTGTCGATATACCTGGTTGCTAGTACGAAATATAGGAAATTTTAAGGTGTGCTGCATTAGAGATGACAACAGAGTTTTCTTGCAAAACTGCAGTGCTCTGAACTGCCAACCACTCCATTTGCCTTCAGCAGACAACACAGCATATAATTTGGACCTTACACGAGTAAATTAAAACCACACGGCTTTTGTTTTCCGCAGCCTCTTTTGTTGTCTCCTCATTAGTTTTGCCTCCATTTTCAATCCAATGGAAATGGCTTTAATCACAGGAGGCCAGATCCTCAGCTGCACCAGATTTGTGCTCAGCACAGCTGAAGATAATGAGTTGGGAAAAGTGGCTTTAATTTCTTTCAGTTCTCTGCTCCATTACCCTGACTGAGCCCACGGTGTGAGAGGTTAAATTAGTGTCGGGGCTCAGCATCTACAGGGTGGCCACAAACCTGGGTCTGGTGGCCTTGGTGTGCTCCTGGGGACAGATGCTCTGCTCAGGGTCATGTCTTGGGGAACAACCCAACAGCCTTTGCAGGAAGATCTCAACCCAACTATGTCAAATGAATTGGGGTGGTTATTTAACCAGGCAGCTTTCTCTAGGTTTGTATGTGTTTGTGGGTCCCACCTTCTGGGACCTTTTGGCCATCTCTTGTGTGGTTTTGTGAGCCAAAGCATTTCTTTTTTGCCAGTGCCAATGAGCAAGCTTCCAGCTAGAACAAATCATGAAGCAATTTAGGTGATATGTCATTGCATAGAACTATGTTATGTACAATATTAATGTGTGTGAAAGATACTGACTACTGTACCAAAGTAACCCATCTGCTTGTTCAGAAGCAAGCTTCTTGACAATGTAGTTAATTTTAGAAGAAAAATCAAAGTTCTCAGTTTTCTCCACTTTTTTTTTTCTTATTTTTTCAAGACAAGATTTTATCAATACTATTAGTGTTTAATGGGAGATAGTTTGAAAATAGAAGTTGATTTTGAATGGAATTTTTTTGGTTTTTTTGGCTTTGCTTTCTCATGTGCAAAGAAAGAATGGTCAATCTAAAAGAGAGGAGGAAAAAGTATAGCATATCCTCTTTCCAGAACGGAGGGGTCGATGCCTCACAAGTTTTTTGTGGGGTATTTTTAACCATGTTTCTGATGTGGCTCCACGGCTGTTTTTTTCCCTTAGACTGTACGAAAATGTGTAAGGAGTAGGAAAGCACACGCCCAAATACTGCATTTGGGATGCTTTTCAGCCTCTGCTTGCCCTTTTGAATAGAGGAACGACCAGCCATTCATGAGAGGTTCCAACATTGTCCTTTGTCAGGCGGCACAGTGGGGTGCCCATCTCCCCTAATTCAAAGACCAACTTCTCCTGGGGACTCCTTGCTCCACTCTCCTCCTCCATCCCTTCCTCTCCCTCTTTCTACAGGCATCTTTTGCACATTCTCCCTCTTTATATGGAGAAGGCAAACATTATTTACCCGTACTCTATTTTTAGTTTCAGAGGTGTTGTGCACTGCTGTTTGGTTGAGTTTTTCCAAGGCAAGGAGTAAGTAAGATTCAGGGGATGAGTTTCATGAAAACACTTGAGATTCTGGCTTTGGGCCTTTCCCTGGGTCATTTTCTGAAACTAACTTTTCTAATATGATTCAGGAACACTACTTTGAAAGCCAGTGCAGTGAAAAGAAATTTCACAAAAATAAAAATAAATGGATATAAAATTGTAATGAGAGTAGAGAAAAGAGACAAAAAGAAAATAGCAAGATGGAGGAACTGTATAACCACTCATTATAGGGAAAAAAAAAGTTACTATTCAGAGCCGATTTTTTTCTTCCTCTCTTTCTCTGTAAACCACCTCTGGCAGGTTTTTTCCAGATTCTACACCCCTTTGTGGAGTAGTAGCTCCTGACTCCAGCTGTTCTTAAACCAGAAACCTGGTACCCTTCAGCTGTGGCACAGGATGACCTGCCCAGTCGGTTCCAGCTAGATGCAAATAATTTGCAAGACCTAAAAATGGTTGGGCCAATATGTGAACACAGTCACCACTGAGAACAGGCTTTCCAAAGCAAAATACTCCATAGGTTTAAGGGCAAGAAGGGTGTATAGCAAGAAAGAGTCTTCTCTATGACAGATACCCCCGACAAGGTCTTTGCTCCTCCAGCTGCACCTGTCCCTGTAATCTTTGAGTCTCTCGGTCTACTATCCAATAACTGATGTTTTTTTCATCCACTTCAAAGTTCTTTGTTTCAGCATCCCTGCCTGTAGACCCCTCGAGGATACGAGTTGCAGCTATCCCCCTGTGAAGGTGGCCACACAATGACACTCCGCGGGATGTGCAATAAACTGGGAAGGAGTGACATCTGAAGTGGTCCGTTAGATCTTGGTGAATGAAGCTATCAGTTTCCAGCCCATCAGTGGGACTAGTCTGCTCCTCTTGCAATTAACTGCAACTCCACAATAAGCAAACAGCACCAAAAAAACCCAGATGGAACAGATAGTAAGTATTGCAAGTATTTTAAGTCCATTGCAAGATGTAAACTTGCTGTGACCTGGGGTGTCTACTTGCTAGTTGCCCATACTGTCTCATTTCTATGACTTTTAAATAACCTTTCCAGGATAATTTATCCATCTTCTTCTTCTGGTTTAACTTTAAAAAACTTAATGCAATAGTTAATTTCCAGTCAGCTAATTAACTGAACATTTGAATCTTCTAATAGTTTCATCTGATATATTGATAAGCCTGTACTGGAAGATTATGGAATAAACCATCATCCAGCAAGGATAACAAAAAATTTTAGGAGTACTTTATGCTCTTAACTTTTTATCTGCACAAGGAGAGCCTTATTTTGCTATGAATTGCTTATATGATGTAGTTTAAGCCCTCTCACAAGAACATAAACCAAAACTCTCAAAAGCAAATTTTCTACCAAAATAAGAGTCTAAAAATAGGTTTATGTAATTATAGCTGTATCTGCTTAAATTCTTGAGTAAGAGAGCTTTCCTGTACAAACAAGACTTTGGTGCAAAAATTCAAATTTAAACCTTCTGTCTTCTACCATAAAACACAGCCTTTTTTGTTAAGATTTGTCTTGCTTCTCAAATACATTGTAGTCAGGGAAGTTATTCTTCCAGGTCTTCTGTCTTATATGCAGTTTCGGGGCTATTAGTACAACCAGTAGTTGAGTGGTCATCCCTTTAGTTGATTAACACAACGAAGCATTAAAGCCTTTCAGTGATTTTATAAAGCAAAGGATTAAAACCTAAAAATTGCTACAAAAACAGTCAGCAAAGCACCTACCTTAAGGTCTAAGGTTCTAGACTGAAATAGGAAAGCAGAAAACTGGCTCAATGTGTTGGCTACACAATGTAAATTACATCTGCCCAGGTACTTTTCATGTGATACCTGGGCCTGAAATGAGGATCAGTCTTTAGGATGGGCGCAAAATCTCTCCAATGTTGTCTGTAGAGTCTTGGTGTTGCAGATACGTTCCATATGTGTTCAAGTGTCTTCTTTGGGAATCATTCACACCATCATTCACGATGCCATCAACTCCAGAATTGGCTGTTCACGTTCATCATGTAAATTGAGATAGTGGTTCTAAATGGGGATGAATGGGACCTACCCATCACCAGTAAATATCATCCCATCTCAAGATTCTTTTTTGCATTAATGGAAAATGCACAAATTTCTATTCTTATGTGGGAGCACTTCACTTTTCAGCAGATGGCACTATATAGTACATCCTACTGTGCTTTGCACTTTGCTTAAAATACCCTTTTGCCAACTTGACTTGGAAAACATGTTAAGTGTGACACAGAAAATCTTTGGATGATCTGCAAAAACAGGAAACGTTCTGACCGTGCTGAGGAAGAATAGCACGAGGTTCCCATCTCACCAGAGGCAGGAAATTCCAATCCACAAGAAACATTTATTTTGCCATAAAAATATACTTCATGAATTTTTAGTGTTACAGAAGCTCTTGCTGTTGGCTAGTGTTGGACATAAGTAGGCAAAAATCACTTTTCTGCTTCCCCATGTGCTTTGTTGAAAAAAAAGTTTACTCTTTTAGCCTTCTAAGTAGATATGACCGTTTATAACCAGCCATGGGTATTGGAGACTAGGATTTTGGACAACTAGCAAACATCTACCTGGAAGAAGATTGTGCATTTTCTGAGCAGTCTTAAGATCTTGGTCTGTGCTGAAGTTCCGTTCCTGATCATACACACTGATATTTAAATAGTTAGTGGAAAACTTTCCCAACATGTGCACAATTACTCAGAAAAAGCAGCTGTGTAATAAAGAAGGTTAATTCCAGTAAGGGGACTTTGGATGCTGCTCAGTGTGGGGAACTTGGCACAAGTTGGTAGAAAAGCTCTAATTTATTCAAACACTCTTTGGGGCCATGAAGCTGCCTCCAATCTGAAGAGAGCAATGCCAGCAGAGAAACAATACTTCTGAGTCACACCCTGCTTTCTTCTTGGGTGTGCTTCTAGAAGGTGCCTGGATGACTTGTAGGTCCTGAGATGTTTTCTACCAAGCCTTGCGCTTGGTAGCTCAAACTAACCATGAGTGGAGATATCAAAGGACCAAACCCTAGTTATGGACTTGAGGGGTGGGGCAGTGTTCAGGGTTTTTTGTGGTTCAGAGGGAACTGGAATGATAAAAAGTGTTCAGAATATTGGCTGTAAGTAAAAGATTGTCAAAACAGGTTTTGTTTAGCTTCCATCCACTAAAATAACACCAAGTTTATACCTATTTGTTGTTCTCTCTTCATTTCCTCCTGACTCCCTTACTATTTAAAAACTGCTGTTAATAAAACACATTTGTCTCAGCTTTTGCCATTTCTTTAGTCCCTAGACCTCTTGGCTGAAGAGTTGCAAACAGATTTGCAAAGAAAAGTAATAGCACCATAATTTTGCCAGAAGTTATAGCTCCTATCGTGACTCTGAACCTGTGAAATTTTTTGAAAGGGAAAGAATGTGTGCTGGCAGCAGCACTTGATCTGCATTTGAAGAGCAGGGCTGAAACCAGCCCTGCCACGGGCTGCAGGCAGGTATCGCCAGAACCATGGTCTCCGAAAGTGAAAACCCCGCAGTCCCTTCCCCTCCCCTCCTCCCCCTGCCTGTACGTGCAGAAGTGGATTTCAAAATTAGATTCTGCATAAGTAACTTCCAGAGCTCTCATCTAATCTGCAGGCTTGTACACTTCACAACAGCTTAGGGTCTGGCCTCTAGTTTTGTGCAGTCTTTTTTTTTTTTTTTTCAGAGTGACTTCTGCCTTCGTGAAAGCGTGAAAAAGTATATATACATATACATTTTACATATATATATATACACACACAGAGAGCATATATATATAAAGAATCCTTCTCCCTCTTTACATCCACAGCACACACAATTGCACACCAGAGCAGGTGCCGCAGTATTATTTTGATAGTAAATGTAGCACATACAAATGTCATTATTCCGTTTGGTATTTCTGGAGGAACAGGATGCTCATTTCCCAGGAAAAAGCAAAAAAAAAAAAAAAAAAGTGCTGGAGGAACACGGAAAAAACTTTCAGCTGTTCTCTAGTAGCTGAGATTTCGAGTCTCAAAAAGTAAATCTCAAGCGACAGGGATCTAGCAGTATCCCTTGTTATTTGGTATATAAAGGCTGTAAGTTCAGCGTGGGTTTTTTTTTCTTCATTTATGGTGGAAAAACACGAATGGGTCTCATTCTGCTCCTGCAAACTCTCCTGTATGTACACAGTCACCATTCCAGCAGCAGGATGCTTGAGGCCAGGGCTCTTCAGAGCATAGGTTCTCCAGCTTGGACTACAAACCATAACCCACACAAGTCTCCCAGGAGGTGTTGATCATCAAGGGACTCTCAGAAATGGGGCGCGTTCAAATCTCAGACTTTGCAAAACTCAGAAAAGAAGACCCAAATACTCCCTGCTGTAACCTGGGGTGAAATTATCAGAATATCAAAAACTGGGAGTTTAATCTCATTTTTATCAAGCCCAATCCCATCCCAAATGGACAAGATAAATTAATAATGTCACAGCTGTATGGTCAGTAAACCAGAGTGGTGTAGAACGAAGGCTCATGGGTGCCCTAGAGAAGGCAATTCATCAGCAATCTGCTCTCTTTTAGCCCAGTTCTGTGCTGCTGAAGCCTCATTCTCTGAAGTGGTACTACTGTTACAGGTAATTTAAACAAAAAAGACTCTTCTTCAAAGGCATTGTTGTTATACTGTGAACAACGTGTATTTTTGCTCTGTGTACATTGCCTGTCAGTACTCCCTGGCATTTAGAAATTAATGCCTTCTCCTGCAATCCTATCCCTGTAGAAGCTAATATTATCAATTATATATCAATGGGACAGTTCAATGAGTAATTAAACATCTGCTTGCATAAACCCACTGAAAATACATTTAATGCGGCACAAAGGTTTATCTGTAAAATACATAAGGCTTGGCACGAAGGTACATACGTTGGGATTGTTTGTGACCTACTTACATATGTAGTTGCTTGATTTTGCAATTGCACCGGTTTCCCCTTTATATAATGCAGCGAGTGAGGACAATTTTAAGGCACATCTTTGTACTCATATTTGAAAACGTAATCTGAAATACCAGTGTGTGAGCTCCATATTAAAATGCACATTTACAAGCATTAAAATAAATGCAACAGTGCTCACAAAATACTGATTTATTTTAATGATTAATAGTTAAAATTCCCTTCCTCTTTCTCATGATCCTCTGTTCATGTATAAGTAACATAAGATACTTATTTTAAAGAAACCGTATCTATACTTGTTGACCAATATAATATGATTCTTCTTGATCCTGTAATTTACTTTTTTTTTTCAAATAATCACTTTTTGCATATTTTCTAAAACTAACTTTACATTTTAACTAGACATGGGTTTAATCCTCGGGAAGACTCCATGTGGTGTATGCTACCAAGCTGTGCTCTATTGAATTTCTGTGAGCATGGCAACTTCCGCAGAGAGATTTATCTGACAGCCCTGTAAAAATATGCTGAGCTCTTGTTGACTGGACTTTTTTCAAATAGCCATAGGGACACTCTCCACTGTTTTTAGAGCAGCTACAGTTAAACGCAGGATAAGAAATTAAATTAGTTTCATATTAGATAAGCCATGTATAGACAAATAAGACAAGTTTTATTAAATGTTACAAAACGGCTGATAGAAAGCTAATGATATAACCATTTTTTTATGCCACTGAAGCCACCACAGCATCTTTCTTTTCATTTTTAGTAACTATTTGATGGGACTATGTCACTTGTAGAACCCATAGGGAGGCAACACCTACCTGCTAGTCTATAACGCAGGACTGGTCTGTGGCAATATTGCATTTAACTGGGAGGTATTATTATAGCATTCTGAAATTTAATGATGGGCCTCCTTATAGAAAATAGATTTGCATTGTTCATTAACCCCTCAAGCAGGTATCTCACGGGCTGGTTAATGTGACGTAGGTCACCTCTCAACTGAGTCCTGGGATGTGGAAGGGGTGAGGAGTAATCCAGTGGTAACCCTGGAGTGCTCACAGGATGAAATAAATTAATTTTCAGCAGGCCCCCAAATTTTATTTTTAATCAAGATAAGCAGGAAATACATCTGGTTATTTAATTCAATTCTCAGCATTGGCAGACAAGCGGGAAGCCAAAGGTTACTCAGAGCAAGTGTGCGATTCAGACAGAGTGAAAGTAAGGTAAATGAGCCCGCACAGGAGCAGTATTACTGCAATTAGACTTCTAGTATTACCCCAAGCTAGTTTGCCAATTTGAGGATATCTTGATTATGCTGCAGACACTTCTAACTGCAACATGGACATGTCCCTAGAGCTACAGTGTATTAATGTGTCCCTCTGCACGGCAATGGACTTCACAGTCTCTCTCCCAGTCATTTAGGCTATAACTAGAGGTTATTTATTCAGATTAGTTACCAGTGACCTTAATTTAACCCTTCTTTTAAACATATTTACCATTAAACATCAACGATTCACATCACTAATAATTCCAATGCAACTGTAAAAAGAACAAACGCAGAAAAGCTCTGAAGCTCGCTCACTATCTATTACACCAAAGAAGAAAAACATGCGAATAAAGACCAAGATTGGTCTGCCACAAAGAAAAGCAAGCAATAAAGGAATTGTTTCTAATCACTGAGGAAAATGGCTTGTTTCCTTTCTTAGTTTCCATGTGTAACTTTCGTAATAGTTGTTTTGCCTCATGATTTAATTTCTAAAGGCAGAAATTCTTTCACTGAAAGATTATAAATGAACCACGTGCAGAAAGCCCTAGCTTGCTGTATTTAAATCACTTACCAGCCAACCATGGTAAAGAATTAAATTTTCTGTTTTAAACAGCTGTGTTTCCAGGCTTTATGTCTATAAGGAGACCCTTCCAAACCCAAACAGAAAGTAAAGAAATGACCTTCACTACCAACACTTATGTAGAGAGAACCTGGATTCCCTTCTAAGAATAGGCTGCTAACTCTGAAGCTTAATGATGAATATTTAAATGTCAAGATTAACAATTTTAGCTGAAATATTTAGCTACGTTCTTCTTCACTGATGCTGAATTTAATAGGAGCCGAAAATTTAATTAGTGCCTGCTGTAGCTTAGATCAATTGATGAAAGTGATTATATGGTTTGTTTACTTATGACAAGGGGGAACGGGGATTGGTGATTGAGGAGGTCCCATCTACTTCTGTGTTCCTTAATATCAACAAATGTGTATGTTTATACCAGGACTGTAACGCATCGAGGCACCATTAATAGGGTGGTGTCTCCGACGTGCGCGTGAAACATGCAAGACACCAGAGGAGGTGGTCGTTGACGAAGTGGGAAAATGATGTCCCCAAATGTTATGTGTGTTCTACATACCCTCTGTGCAGCCACCGACAGATGATAGTGTAGCTCCATGCTGGGCTGAAGACACCAGTCATTCCGCTTTTAAATCCCAAAACCTCTTACCTCTTTTTAGTCAGCAGAAGTCTCAACTTTCTCCCACTCTGCTATGACATTTCTGAATCTTCACCCCTAGCAACTCCTATTTTGTAGCCTCACAAGTCTCGGTTGCATAATTCTTTCACTCATTGTCACTTTTCAGTTAATGAAAATCTTAGAAAGCTTAATTCATTTGAATTTGCTACAGAATTTAGAGCTAGCATGACTCAGAGATCTGTGGGCCTCGCTGCACTATTTAAATCCTACATACAGTGAACAACACGGTGTTTTGGTTACAAGAAAGCAGTCCAATATTAACTCCTGTATGGCTTAATTTCATGTTTAACATACTCTTGCTGTCAATGCACAGAAAGTCCCTAATTCGTCATCACATTGCTTGGTCCACATACCAGGAGCTCTGAAACGGTGGTCAACACGCATCTGGTGAGACGCCAACCACTTCAAAGCGTGTGTGGATGGCCTGGCAGGAGATGTTCCTGTCAACGGTGATACCCACACCTGAATGGGAACATCTGGCAGGGGAAAAAAGAAAAAAAAAGAAAAAGGAAGGAACCTCTTTCATTTACTCTTTCCTTCCATTATATTACAAAATAGACTGAAGAGTCTGCTGAAGCTCTGGTAGAAGAACAGACCTTAATGTAATTCTGAATTGCACGTTTCCAGTCAGGGAATGGATATTATTAGCTCTGTTTGTACCATTCTTTAGAGTTCAAGGAGATCCATGGAAGAGGCTGGCCGATGCTAACCAAGCAAAGGCAAACTAGAGAAGGATTTTTTTCTAAAGCCAGCAGATGATGCTCCATATGTTTGAAGATGTTACATTAATAGACACTTTTCAAAATGCAGCTGTCTTCATTCACATAAATATGGCACCGGTATACCTAGAAATTCAAAAGAAATATGAGGCATGATAATAAAATAATTGTACTAGAAAAGTATATGTAAAGTGATTTCCTTCCAACCTCTCTTTTACAGTTTTTAAATTTCCTCCTGTGGGTTTTTTTT
>JAOXJM010000019.1:78284546-78295982 GCA_026413425.1 Tringa solitaria
ATCCAGTCCAACCCTCTGCCAGAGCAGGGTCACCCAGAGCAGGTTGCACAGGAACAACCTTTGGGCAGGGGCAAACCTGGATGACTACCACAGGGAAAAGCCCCCGTGTAGGGATTGATGCTAAAAGGCTGCTTGAGACTCAAAACTCATCTGTGTGTTGGGAAGGACAAAAATTTCTTCTAGAAACCTTTTTTCCAGGCAAGACGGGGCTCAAACAGGCAGGGAAAGCCCATTAGGATTTCCTCCTAGCCTTTTCCCACCGAGGTGAGCCAAAGCAAAGCCCTGAACACTATCCCTTGGCTGGGAATATTTTCGTTTGGACTTCTCAAACCAATCTGCTGTTTTCCTTTGTTGTCTTCATTTTCTGCAAGCAACCCTTTGCTTTCCCCGCTGTGGCTGCCTGTCTCGAGGGCATTTTCTGTGGCATCCAAAGCACCACCACCCAGGAGAAAGCTGTCCTGCAGAACTGAGAGCTCACCCCCTTCCACACGCATTTTCACAGTGTCACCATCTTCGCCGTGGAAGCTGCCCAGAACTTAAAAGGCTGGCAATTAGAATTTAAAATTAAAATGGCAGAGCGGAGTAGGTAGTTTATATCACCCACACACGCTAACGAATCGAGGCTCTTCTGCTTTTTCCCTTTCTGAATCATGACACAAGAGAGCCAAGCTGTATGAAAACAAGGAGGTGGTCAAGACACAAGAAGCTAATTTTAAGGTAAAAGGCCCTCCAGTTGGAAACTGCTGTATTTCACAGTTTCTGAATGACTTATTCCAGGCTTTCAACAAAAAGGGGGGAAAGTTTGGTTTGGAGAAGAAGGACGTCCTAGATACTGATGCTCTGAAAAGCGTCCCGCTCTTGCATTTTTGAGCTGAGGGGCCACCAAAGGTCTGTGGTGGGGTTCTGTATAACTGCAGCTGACAGAGGGGGTTTAGACAGATGCACCTAGTTAAAGGTGATTGAACACCAAGGGCTGAGCAGCGCTTACTGCCCCTGCTGTCGTGAGACTTCCATTCATTATTGTAACGGAACGAAAACGATGCGGGGGCTGCAGAGGACATGGTTGTAGTATCGATTGGGCTCCTCAAAAGTCTTCTCTTAGGATGCAGAGTGCAGTCAAACATGCACAATCATTCAGCTCCCCTGATTCTGTCATTTGCTCCCTGTACCTCGAACTAAAGCAGCCTCGAGACACGGGAAAATGCCTCTTTAGTTGAAGGCAGACAGGGCTCTAAGCCTGACTCGAGGGGGTTATGCAGATGTGGTGACCTTTCTTTCCAGAGACCAGATTTTACACTCAAATTGCCATTAAAGCCTGGCATTCCCTCGAGGCCTGCAGTCAACTTGTGTGTTTTCTCCATTAGGGTTAAAAGTCAGCGTGGCACCATGCCCACGCTGCATACTAAACGGAGCGGAGCATAAATAAATGGCAGAACAGCCCTCCGTCCGAGGAAAATGGCATCTTTTTTCTTTTTTTTTCTTTTTTTAATATTTTTCATTTTTGTATTACAGGCTATTTGCTATTTGCTATTTGCAATATCTACCCAGGCTAGCGAGCGATCCCTTGCCGCAGTCAGCCAACAGAGAGGAAATGCTGCACTTTTCTCACTTTCTAAATTAACTATAAAACCCAGCGCTGACAAAAGCAGCCTCCAACCTGCACCCAGCGCCAGCAAACCCACTTACGAAGTGCTGGGTTGTAAACGGAGAGTGTTACCTCTTCCTTTAGGGTAGGGTAAACAGAACATTTCCACGAGCAACTTGCACGTTGGGCCAGATGCCAGCTTGGTCTACCACACACAGCATCTCCGTGGTCCTCCCGCATGGACTACTTGGAGGCCCTGGGCCAGAATAAGGCCTTTGTGCACATTGTATTGTCTACAGAGGGGTCTGTAGACAATGGAGATAAAATTCCTTTCCCATTAAAGCTTAGAAGGAGATGTGTTATCAACTTAAATGCAAAAGTTATTTAATTGGGGATTTTTTCCATGATGGACCTTCTAGTCATTCCGCCCTCAGGGCTATGGGCAACACACGCCTGCAAACACACAAATTCCAAATTTCACCCCTGAGAGCAACCTGCCAGCAGCGGGTGTAGAGAATGCAATGCCTTGGGGGAGAGAGGGTGTTTGCAAAACTCTCCCCCTTTCCAAAACAAGACCAGAGCCATCTTCCTGGGCTCCCGGGTGGCTCTCGTGCCTTGTGTGGAGCCAGTGTGGCAAAAATGAGCTTTGCACAACAGGCTTGTGTGAGAGCTCTGCCGTGCTCCACGAGGGGTGAACAGGAACAGACAATTTGGTCTGTTTCAAAAGCAGCAGCTTTGGAAAGTAAAGAAAGGAAAAGCTGCAGACTTCGGGGAATTAAAATTGAATGTTATGTTTCCCTGTGTAAAACTGTATTCCTGCAGCTGCAAGTGGTAATGACCAAATATTTTTTTCCTCAAGAATTAGTTGAAGAAGACCTAAAAAAGTTATCTCTAAAACAGAAAGAATGTATTATTAACTATGAAGGCCTAATGACATATCAGACAAAAGTTGCACCCCCGCAGTTCAGTGGGCATTTCTGAAAACTCATATGATGAGACATATTTCTTGACAGAGGTTTTGGATAGAACATTTAATCAAGATGTTGAAGGAAATTAGATGTCTTTGCCCATAAGTTAAGCATGTTTAGAAACTACTCAGAAATCAATTCCTAGTGCCAAAACAAATTTGCAGTATGGGCAGTATAGGAAATTGGAAATACGTCTGCCAGCAGCAGGTGATCCGCAGTGGTTTATCTTTAAAAAATAGTATCGTTTTTAAAGGAAAGCAACAATTTTCAGTTGATTAGAGGAATCTTTTCTCTCTGCTGCCTCCGAATTATTACTTTTTCCTTCAATTATTTAGAACGTCAGAAGACAATTAATAATTATTAAGGCATCCGTTTTAATGTTAAATACAACAAATACACAGAGACCCACCCCAGCTCAGCGGCAGCAACAATCTGTAGCTTGTGTCATGGGTCTTTCATATGATTACTGACCACCACATTAAACACGAGTTTTAAATTAAAAATAGCTGCTTTAAATGCCACCTTGGCTGCTGGTTAGCAGAATTGGGTGGGCAAGGACTTCAATGGGAAGCTGTACCTGTGAAGGAAATATCCTGTATGTACTCACAGCTGGAAGTTGAGTTAATTAAAGTATGAATGATATCTACTCTAACCCCCTCATAAGCCTGTATTACAAGCTGCTATTTGATATAAGGCTGCTTGATCTTGTCTCAAAGCTAAAAGAATCTCAATTTTAATATTTCTTGCAACACTTGAAATGTTTGGGTCTCAAGGAAGGTGCTCAGTTAAAAAGAAATTCAATGTCAGACACATGCTTTTTTTGCTGTATTCCCCCTCTTCCTCCCCCCCCCGCCAAAAAAAAAAAACCTGCCATGGGACAATGCAGAAAAAAATCACAGAATTCCAATTATATTTTAATCAACATAATTCCAGGATGGAGCTGGTTATTAGACAGGACTGAAAAGACAATAGCTTTCTTGGAAATGACACTAACATAGTCCATAAATAATTTCATTATATGTGTGCTGGATAAACAGTCTTTCCTTTATAATGAGGTAGAAAAGCATTTCAGATGTAAGTTACCAGTCTTTTTGAACTTGGTCATCCTGTTTCTCCAAGAGGCTTATGTACACTGAGGACTGCCTCCTTCACCAAGCAAAACCCAGTACACGTTGCATTCTGCAAAGTGTTGAGAAAAATGAACATTTTGTGTCCGTGTCACCATATTTGCAATCCTACTCTGAATTGCCGATGAAGTGATAGCCTCTGAAAAAAACAGCTTCAGATCAGCCAGAGCAGAAGTCTTTTCCCCAGATGCACACATGCAGAGATCTTTTGTCCTTTCCTTGCTGACCCTTCATCCTGCTGTCTCCAAGTCCTGAACAATTACATGAGAAGCTGCTTTAGTCATTCTGGAAGGTATTTTCTCCCTTTTTGTTTATTATATACCTCAGTGATCTCTTCCTCCAGTTGCTCTTCAAGCCATTGCCATGACATTTCAGTTCAACTTCATTTACTTATCACAAAAGGATCTCGATGGAATTTTCTGGCAAGTAAGAACTATTAATAATAGATTTCCTGTCATATTAAAAAGTCAGTAGGCTATGACTTAATACAGAAATGGAATGTCAAACTTTATGTTGACTTTCTTGTGTCCATCTGTTTGTTTCAGAAGCTTAAGATTTTCAGCTGTACTAGTGGGTTATTTCAAAAAGAAGATTCTCTTAGTTTGCACGAGAAACTCCAAACTTTAAAAATGGAAGATTTTGTTTGCTATTTATCTGCCTGAAAGCAAATCTTAGAATAAGGGACGCAGAGTCTTCTTTATAAAATAAAAAAGTATTTCTTAACTTAGTGTGGTTTTGAAAAAATATTTATCTGATAAATAGTAGAATAGATCTAAATAACATATTTTTTACTATTAGGCAGGTAATATAGGTATTTATTTGACCATTCTTTTATAATCCATTGCATTTATCAGTCCAGGCACCTCTGAAGGGGTCATCCTGGTCTATCAGACTGAAACAGAGGACATGAACCAAGGTCTGTCCAGATGCAGGAAGGTGTCCACATTTCAGAAGCCACGTCCTTTGACTTGATTTGAAGCTTCAGGTAATTAGCCAAATTTGCCAGAGTATCCTGTAGTACCAGCAAAACCCAGAAATTTTAATGAAATTTTGTGGCCAAATATTGGATGAAATCATCTGGGTGGGTAGAAGATAATGGTACATTTTCTTCACCAACTTTGTGGAGGCAAAGGCTTTTTTGCCTGCAGGATACATAGGTTCTCATAGACACATTCATTATATATTAAAACTGAAGCTCAGCTTTAAAACACCAGAAATATTTCTCCAGAGTTGGTAAAAAACAGAATAAAAGAGAACAAAACACAACTGGG
This sequence comes from Tringa solitaria, assembly GCA_026413425.1. Lineage (NCBI taxonomy): Eukaryota > Metazoa > Chordata > Aves > Charadriiformes > Scolopacidae > Tringa > Tringa solitaria. Next base: position 78,289,498 of record JAOXJM010000019.1, read on the forward strand.
TGCTACAGATGAGATTTCAGCCCCGAATGTAGCTGCAGCAACCACAAGTCAGTCTTCACTCCTTGGAGGGCTGTTTCATGAGCTTAAGGAGAGACAGGTAGAAAGAATAACACCCCTACTCCTTCTGTCGTCACCCCGATGTGGCAGACGCCACCTCGGAGATGCTTTGGCAGGAGCATCCAGCTGATCCCTGAGAAACAGGACCACCATTCCCAGCTCCCTTCTTCCCCACCAGCCCCACTCCAGCAGGATTTCCGTGAGATCCTGTGGGTTCCTGGGGGGCTCCTGCAATTCACTGAGTAAAAAAGCAGAATTATAACATGAGAACAGAATCATCTTGAGATGATGGAAACACTTTATTTTAATTAATAGGATTAAGTACTTCGCAGTTTCTCGTCCTGAGTGTTAAAATCCAGCATGTAAATTTCTTTTTAGTTTCATATTGATCCACCCTTGGATAATGAATATTGTTATATCCATATAAAAAGCTATATTAAAAATGACTACAAAGGCGTCCCAATGATCTCAGCACACTTAATTGTCAACAATTTTAAAGTGAAAATGAAAGAGGGTACCAGAAGGGTATGAATCTTAACGGAGCAGAACGAACACGTTCTGCTGTGTAAGAGGGTGGTGTTTCTATTTGTTGGATTGCAAATGGTACAAAAGCTTCCTTCCTTGTCTTGTGTTAACATGAAAACACCCAGCCTTATTTTAATGCATTAATGTTGTAAAATAAACACAAGGCACATTGTGCCAGGCTTTCAGAACATACTGTTAGAGCTGCATTAAAAGCTTGTGAGGACGAGGGGCTTCTGTGTTGCAGAAGTACTAGTCCACCCTAAATATGTCATTATAACCTATACAGGTAACATCAAAAAAAAAGACAAAAAAGGCAGATGATGGAGAGAGTTCTGTGTGCTCGCTAACATTTTAAGACCACCAGGTATCCAGAGATGAAGAGGACAAGCTAAACAACATTTCAGAGTAGTGTTATAATTAAGGATTTGTAAGCAGTAAAATGGTGTCCCTGCAGATGAAACAACAACCTTTGACACCTGACACCTGAGAAAGGCTCAGAAAATGGCGTTGACATGGCTTGTACCTGGAGCACATTATGTCTGTTCCTGCCGTGTGGCTTTTTAGGACTAGCGGGTTGATTTTGGCAACCTTAAATCCATAAGAAATACTGGTTTTATTATACCTTTTACAAACATTAGACTTCAGCTATCAGAGCTTTGAAAGCTTATTTATAACGGCCCCACCTACAGCCACTAACCCTCCTTCCTTACCTAGGACATAATTAAACTTCTCCAGATCCCCATTAACCTGTTCCTTTGATCTCCGTGGTGATGATATGCAAAGCCATCCTATAAGGCCTCATCTCTTGCTATTGGTTAGGATTTTTGATAACTGTATGCAGAGTTCTGAGGAAGCAAAATCTATTGAAGATTTTCTCAAGCTATGGACAAATCCAGCTCAAAAGACCAATTTAAAAAAATCCACATCTCGAGTGAAGTGTCTTCATTAGGGTCTAAGGCCTAAAAGAAAATACCAGTCCAGGGAAATGCTGAAGGTCTGTGGCTGACCTTTCTTTGGTTTTAATCACTGAAACTCCCGACAGCTTAATAAGTTGAAGGTGCTGGATCACAGTCTAACTTAATAAGGCCCACAGCAGAGCCTTGGCCACCTTTGATTGCTCCCATAAGTCTTAGCACATCTGGTACTCTGTCCTTGGGTGAGAAATGTTTTCCATAACTTTCCTCATGTTCACTACCCTGCATATAAATTGTTTTTATTAAACCAAGAATGATACAGCACTGTATATTTGTGTGAGCTTTTGCAGTTTTCAGCCATCATCCTACTGAGAGAGATGATTGTTTTCTCTGAAATAGAATTAAACACGGTTTATCACAAGAATCTCCTTAGCTTTTTTCCCCCCACCACTTGTTTTACCGAGAATCACATGGGTCAACCTAACCTTCAGCTGTGACACAAGATTAAAGAACTGGAGGCTGCAACAAGTCGAGTAGGAATCATCTGCAACCCGCTGCATTTGTTCTTTTCCGAAAAATACAGGGCAGAAGGGCAAGCACAGATTTGGCCAGAGAGCTGGCTTTTGAGAAAACAGAAAGCCAAAACCCGTGCTAACTTGACTGCGAAAGATGTTTGGGGTTTTCTTTTCCTGTGTGTAGCTTAGCTATAATGTAAATTAATATAACGTGTACTTATACATAGAAAGTGTGGCAAGAATGAGGAAAATATCATCATTTTATGTTGACTGCTGCCTACAAGAATTTGACTGTACTATACACACATATATACACACATGTATAGGGGAATAAAGACGTTCACAAAAAATCAGAAACTGCTTTGCCTAAATCCATTGTTCCTGCCAGATCTAATCTTACACAATCTTTCAATATTTTATGTTTGCCTATTTGTTTTTTTCTGCTTTATTCAGAACCTTTTCTGTTCACCGCAGTAGGATATCTGAGCAGCTTCAGTCAGTGCTGAAAAAAATAACCTGAGTGGCGCCGGTGGTCCATTTTGTCTCCCGTCCTCCTCCTGGAAATAAGCTTGCAAAAGTAAGTTTTGCTTTTCATAGGGTTTGGGCTGCTTGCTCTTCTTTAATACTCAATGTACTTGTCTTGGAAAATCAACATTGAGATGCATCTTGCCCTGGAAGTCCAGGCTGGCAAAGTTTGCAAAGATGAGTCCTTGGATTCATCTTGTAGGATTTGGTTCCACAGTTTTGTACCAACCCTTGAGAAAGTTGGTTTTTTTGTGCACAGGTGAACCTTAACAGTTAGATTTGTGGATTTATATACACATAAACCAAAAATATATTCATTTGAAGGGATAGCAGATTGGTAAAGGTTATAATTTTTCACTTCTTTTTTTCGTTCTTTGCTGCAATACTATGTCTCAAAACTGGATTACTAGCAGCTAAGGAAATGTGCATTTCTAACCAGGGAACTGTAGGCAGGATTGGTGGAAAATACCTCTTTAGAAAATGAATCCCTCTCAATTAAGATTCCTGAATTCTGAATTCAGGTATGTGAGGTTCATAGTGCTTTGGGTAAGTCAGAACTGGTTAAATAACGATGGTTAGTCTTTCCTTACATTTTTCAACTATTGTCAGAAAAATATTACAACTAAAGTTGCCATTGATTAGCACATCCCCAACCAGACCTTCCTTGCTTGTGAACAGCAGATCCAGGCAGTAACACCCCTGGTGGGTCCAATATAACATCTGCATGAAGTTGTTATCCTAGATAACACCTGTATGGTGTGGTTTTGCTTTTTCAGTAGAGGGTTGTCTCAGATTTGGGAAATTTTGCAGGTCTTCACAGGCTCAGCACACATTTCTCCCTCAGCTTTGAGCCACTGTAAAGCTTTTTCCAAAAATTTGGACAGTTTTGTGTGTTGAACTGTAGTGTTTCAGCTTACTGAGGTTGACTGGGACATCTTCTGTCCCATCAGGAGACACGTGACCTCCTGCCCCTTCTATAAGAGCCCTTCCCTCTATTCTGTCCTTCTGCAGAGCTTGTGAAGAGGTCCTTTAATGACCCCTTTACACCTACCATCTGCAATGCGCCAACCAGGAGGATTCTACAAATGCTGCTTTGGGTCCCTCTGGCTCAGAAGGGACCCTCTAGCTCATGGCAGAATGAGGCCAGAGGAAGAAGAAGGGTCTCATGTGGGAACTCTCCTCCACTGAGAACAAGTTTTTGATACCCATTCCAGTTTGCTATTAACTCAACTATCACCTAACTGAAGTGTTTAACTGGTTGGTCCAAGGTCAACCAGCTCTACTCCATACTCATTTTCAAAGGGGAACCTCTTTCTCTCATTGAACGTTGCAATCTTGTCGTTTTATAACATGCTGCATTTAGGGGTAAGGATAACAGGCAGTTTTCATCAGGCTCTGGGAAAAGTATTCCACTAGTTTCAAGGTTTCAAAGATCTTTTTGCTGGGTCCAGACATTAGACAATTACAGGTACACCTTGCTTCAGCTGACACAGCAGCTCTTGCAAGAAAAAAATATAAAATCACTGCCTTTTGTGTTATTGGACATTATGCTGCCAGATATAAACCTTCTATGAGAGCTTTTTCTCAGCAGTTCAGTGTTACTAATAACCTCAATGTTATCATTTTCAATGCAGGTTTTATATTTTCCTATCCTACCAAAAATGAGCAAGGGGAAAACCCAATGGATACAATTCTTGATCATTTATTTTATAATCGTTACCTTACAGAGCAATTATTCTTATAATTGTTTGACTGATTTTCCTTTCTGTCCTTTTTATTGGTGCTTGTCACCATTATAAAATTCAAAGCTCCTCCAGACTGGAGTTTCTGAATTCTGTAATAAAGATAAGAGCATTTTAAATAAAAAAATAAATTTAAAATTACTTCAGCATTAGTTTAACTAAATATTTCCTGAGGGTTCTATGCGTGAAGCCTGTGTAATTCAGCAGCAGACTTTAAAAGGATATATGTGAAATAGTGTTATTTGTAATCAAGCAAAGGACTAGGACTGGCTCCCAGCCACATGCTTTGCCTCATGTTCGTTGGACAGTCATTTAGTTTCTTTGGTCCGATTTATCCCAGCCTAACTTCAGGGATATAACAGAGGCATCTAATTAAGATCATAATTGCTTTAGGTTCTCCTGCTCGTCAGTGGAGAGAAAGGGGCCTCTGAGAGGCAATTCAGTTTTAAAATATAGGTTTATTTGCCCTTTGATGTGCCTGTCTTTCTCCAGTGACTAGCTGGGAAGATGAGGACAACTGAAATTCTAATTAAGTACCTCTGTTACATACCTAAAATTAGCTAAGATGAATCTGGATTTCTGTGCCTTAATTTCCTTTTGTAAAACAAAATTAAATTTTACTTCTCCTTCTGTGCGTATATGTAGCACCGGGCATCGCTATTATATGAATTTTAGTGATCATTGTAACTGCAATTAGTATCAACAGCAGATTTACCTACCACAAAGTTATCTTTCCTCAAGAAAGCTGAGTCACTAAGATTTGTTAAAGCTTTAATGATTTTTTTTTTAAATGTGTTGTGGGTTGTGCCTCGTCAGGAAGCAAACCTGTCCAAGGATTTGAGGAAAGCTCCCCATGCAAAGTCCCCTTAGAAATGTCCAAAACCAGGGGACTCGCAGCTGAGTTTTGAAGAACCTTGAAGATCATGTTAAACACTTACCTACTCCAACCTCTTCCCTTCCAATACAAAAAAATACCAAAAAACCCTCCCCACAGAAAAAATTATGATTTTTTTCACAGTTACAACGCTAATGCTGTTGCTCAGAGCCACAATGCCACCACCCATGGCCAACCACAATGGCACTGCTGCCCTGTGACTACTGATGGCCACCTGTCCTGTGCCTTGCCTAACCCTCTTACAAGGGTGGTCTTACCAGGAATGCTTGTGGTGGCACAGAAATAGGGACGCAGATGAGCAAGGCAGGGCTCATGATAATTCCTCCTACATCCTGCACTACTTAGCTCCACAAAACTCTCTCTCTCCTCTCTCCTTTTGCTCTCTATTAGCAGCTGCCAGATTAATACTTTTTTTTTTTTTTTTAAGTCAGGGGAGTTAGGTTGGAGGATCTCCCCCGTGCAGCTGCAGATATGAGACAGGTTTTAGCGGCTGAAGTACAAAGGAGGGGAAAAAGCTGTTTAAAAAAAAATATCACCTGGCTTCCTGCCATATAAGAACTTTTTCTCCTTTTGTTGGAGGGTTCAAGGCTCTCTTCCTTTTGTTCTTTTGGGTTTAATAAAGCCTTTTTGTACCCCTTCCACTCCCTCTCCCCGGGGTGGTCTACGTGGCTGCTGATTGAGGTCAGCTGCAAGAGATGTAACGTCCCGAGTACAGTGCAGCAGCCTTAATCCTGACGTTAGATGGAGTTATGGCACTCGGGAGGCTGGAGATGTGATTGTTTTCCTGGTGGGGCTGACCTCCGCCAGCAGTTGTTCTGGTCACCCAGTGTGAGCCCACCTACTGAAGGCATTAGAGGAATGCTCCACACATGCTTTCTGAGCAGAAACAGCTCTTGCTTGTGTAAAGGAGGATGAGGTGGGAGGGTTTCACACATTGGTAGCCAGAGGAAGATCACCTAGCTCTGGGTGGACCTTTGGTCTCCTGGACAGATGGAGGCTCCAGGGTCCAGAGACTTTCTGTAGTCTACAGGGTAGGACTATTGCAGTACATGGCCCAGAGGTAACTGAAAGGGACAAGAAAGGATGTGGCAGGTCTGAAGCAGCAGATTTTTTAATATTTCTGTTTTCCCCCCCAAAGAAATAAATTTCTCCTTGAGCAGACTCATTGACAGGCAGCTGCAGATAGACCTCTCCTGCTTAACTCACAAAATGGGGAAGATGATCTATTTGCAAATCTAATCAATCTAATCAACCATCACAGGCTGAGAGAGTTGGGGAGGTTCAGCCTGGAGAAGAGAAGGCTCCAGGGAGA
>JAOXJM010000019.1:78298994-78314345 GCA_026413425.1 Tringa solitaria
TAATAACCCTTTCTGTGTAAAAATTTTTCCTAATATCCAATCTGAACCTCCCCTGAAACATTTTCTGTATAAAACTGTATTTCCTAGGCTTATGCCTATTTTCAGATAGAGAAGCATCAGGGAGTTTAGCCTGTGAATCTGCATTAGTGTTTGTTCTGTCCCAAGTGTTTACTAATCATAAAAAGAGATATCTTCTGTGCAGACTCCAGGAGTGGGATACAGCCAACCCCTTGTCAGGACCCTGCAGAAGAGTTTGGTCCACATGTGGCACAGTATGAGGAATGTCAGAAGACAATTTGGATACTGAATTTGTTCTTGAGTAAGGAAAAATCGAAACCACTGTGTTGTGTTTTCAAAGGAGCTCTTTGAAGCCCAGCTTTTTTAATCTTGTGTGGTTTTGAGTGCAAACATGTGGCATATTTATACTTGCCCATTCAGTCAAGTGTTTTGTAAGATTTTTTTCTACTGCTGGTATTGGATTTTGCTGCAGAGGCCCTGGTAATTCTGAAATAATTTTGCATCGGTTTCGTCATAAATACTAATTAGCTATTTAATAGTAAATAAGTAAATAAAAAAAATATAGTGTTTGCAGCTGTTCACAATTCACTTTGAGCAGGCTTCCTGTCAGATCCTGCTTTAGATGAAGGAACAGGTAATGGTCGTCTTCTACACAAACATCTGCAAAGCCCAGATATGCGGGGTTTGAGGGTGTCAATTGATATAATCTTTATAACCCCTATAGGAAGACAATTCCTCTACTTCTTTGCTGTCCTTTACTGTCTTGCTCATTTCCCATTGAAAATTGTCTTTCAAGGTTTTATTTTATTTTCACATAGTAAGATCGCTCTGAACATTTCTATGTAGGGAACTTTAGATGAGAAAGATCCCAGTCAACAGGCAAAGGGAGAGAAAACAGAAACCACAAAGACACATACACTCACCCTGCCAGTGATGTTTAGAATCTCCATCACTTTCAGTGGAGTGTCTCTCATCCTGAAGTCCTCATTTGTTCTTAGCACTGGGGTTTTGGGTTTTTTTTCTTTTTCCACCCATAAAGAAACTGTTCTTTCCCGAAGTATTCTTTCTGAACTTGTTCTTTAAGCAACCTTCTCTTGCTATTTGTAAACATCAAGCATTTGAGTCTTCATCTGCATGTATTCTTGCAAGAGAACTTCTGTAGTAATTTATAGACGTAGACTATGAACAAAAAAGGAGAAAGTTCTATTCCATTAAATTATGAGCCAAGCAAGCACCTACAAACTGAACTACAATATACAGGATTTCTTGAGTCTTTTGTTCTGCAAGATCGACAACCTAGGCCTTCTTTAAAAATTACAAAATAGCAGAATGATTGAGCCAATTGCCCAGGACTGTATCCAGTCAGGCTATGAATATCTCCAAGGATAGAGACTCCACAATTTCTCTGTGGAAACTTGGTCTAGGGTGTGACCTCCCCATCTCCACAACATAAAAGAAATTTCTTGGTTTCAAATGGAATTTCACGTGTTTTAATTTGTTGGCGCTTCGCCTCTTGTTCTGGTCTTCCTAGGTTTTTTTGATAAGACTTATTTTACTGGAAGCATTTATCATTTGCTTACATAGCCTTTTTCCAAGAAAAGAATACTTTGCAAATAATGAATGCAAAACATTTCATTTTCTAGAGTTCTGTTAGCAAATATGTGCTATTGTTAAACAAAACAAAGAAAAAGTAAGTTTGGCCAACTCAATGTATGCCAAATGCCATCTGTCTGTCTTACCAGTATAATTCACATGCTACTGTCCTTGTCATTCACCCAAATAGATGGACAACATAAAAATGAGCTTTATCTTCTATCAATTTGTATGTTACATAGGAACCAAAGCCTAAACTGTTTGAAGGAGATCATAAACTTCTCTAATAGTATGTTGATAGTAGAATTAAACACACTGCTGTCAAGTACAAACAAATCTCATCATTTATGTTTGAATTGTCACCTAAATATCTCATTATTTTGACATTCTTCTTGTGAATTTCAAGGGTACTCAGGTCATGGGGCCTGATTCTTCTCTTTTTAATGCCCTTAACATCTTAGTTTCTCTCTGATGTATAATGGCATTTGGGGGCAGAAAATACACCTGTTCATATGGAAAGTCTGTATGCCCCATTCGAGTAGGACATCCTGGAGTATGATGGAAAAGAAAAGTAGAAACAGGAGATGATGGAAAAAGGACAAAAGGGCAAAATAAACAAGCAAGTTAGAAGGTGGCAGAGTAAATGTGAATGTAATTGCAAAGGAAATTCAAAAATAATCAACTTTCAAAATTGAGGCTATAATGTTATCTTAGGCTTATGGTAGGATATAAATTAATTCATACCTTCTTGTGATTTATGATGTCACCGTTAAACCCTTAAATAGCATTAAATCCATGCAATTCAGAGTTGCACGGCATTTTTTTCTGTATACTATGTGTAACAACTCTGTAGATATTCCTCTTCTCCATGCACAGTCATAAATGTGATTTTAAAATAAAAATTGCATCAGAGTAGCCACTTACTGAGCAAGTAAAAAGCAAAAATACATGATCTGAATGGAAATCAGGTGAGGATCAAACACCTCTGTAAGTATGAGCTTTGTCAAGAGACATTATCTAACAGCAAGGTGCATCTGCAGAAAATACAATGTTCCTAACTGTTCTAGTGATTTATTTTTAAGTATTGAAGGACAAAGTATTTGTAGGGTCAGCCAGAAGTCATCATTGACGGGAAATATGTGAGATCACACAGAGATTAAGGAGGAAATACATTCAATTCATCCAAACATTACAATAATAGGATTAGAAAATAATAGGATTATAAATACTAAACCTTTGAGGATAAATTCTACTGTTGAGGAGATCTGTGACTGGATCTCTTGATTGTCTGCAGATCTCTTTACCTCAGTAGAGGAACAGGAATCATTTGGAGCACTTCCTGACTTAATTTGGGTGGTGTTTCAAACATGTGATATTTTTTTTTTACCAATTCTGACATATGATGTAGCCTCTCCAAAGCCCTTGCCAGGCATATTTTCCTATAATTCTATGATAGCTTAAGTGTGAATTATTCGTGTAAGGAGCTCTGTTCATCACGCTACACACACAAAAAGGAGTAGCATAAAATAAAAGCTGCTACTTAACTTCTTTTTATGAACAAAGACCAGGTTCATAATACAAAAATAATTGTTTCATGATGGATTATCTAGAAGGGCTATAATTCTCCACTGCTTTTCACTCTTAGACAAAGCTGTATTTTGTATATGATTCTGTTTTTACACAGGTTTTGAACCAGTTGGCAGAGTAGTCAGGCGGGGGTATTTTTTTCCTGAAAAAGACAGAATTTAAAATTACACCTTCATCATTTTACAGTGGGGCAAGTTCCAAATTTCCCCTCCCATCAGGCTACAAGGCAGACAACACAAGAGGAAAATGTTGTGAACCACAGTCACAGGTTTGATATTTAAATCAATACTTGTTTGATTCTTAATGCCACACTAGTGCAAGTTGCATTCCTTGGCCAATATATATTTATTTTGGGATCCATTTTAAACAGTAGCTAAGCATATTTCATGGCAATCCGCTGACTAAATTTGATCTGTGCATTCCAGTTCTGCTGACTTATTTTGAGCTGAAATCCACACGAAGTTTTAAGAACAAAGATTTAAGATTTACTTGGGGACACTATATTAGTTTATGAGGTTGTTCATCCATTTCTTTAGACACGCACAGTTTGAGTTCTTACTCTGTATCAGCTACTCTTCTAAATGATAAGTTAAGCTATATATACATATATATATAAGAGGAGGATAACCAAAACTGAAGTGGACTAACATGGAGCAGTAGGGAAGTGCTCAGGGGACAAGGTGATGTTGGAAGCTCTCATGCTTCCCTCGTGAAAGCAGCAAGATTGGGGGATGGATGGATATGGATGGATCCTGAGTGCACATGCCGTACGGAAAAGCAGAGATGTTAGAACTCCATGCACAACTGCAGAACTGTTTTATTAGTATTGCAGAGACATGCAACAGGAAAACAGTGGTGGGTGGATAGAGACCAACGAAGTAAAGACGGTGCCTTCTTTACAGAGTTGCAGGGAACAACGGCGAGGCCTGGAAATCATGGGGGATTTTAATGACCTTGAAATTTTCTGGAAAGTCAATATAGCACAGTATGAGTGTACAAGAGATTCCTGGGGCATGTCGATGACAAGGACTTGATACAACAGACCAATGAGCCAGTTAAGGCAGAACGCATTGCTGGACCTGTAACTCACAAATGAGGAAGAACCGGTGGATGATGTGAAGAACAAAGGCAGACTTGGCCATAACAACCGTGTGATTGTAGCGCTTAACATCCCAAGAGAAATTAGTAGGATAAATAAAAAAATTACAACTCTGGACTTCGAGAGAGCAAACCCCCTATTTTACTTGGGAATCTGCTTGGAAAGACCCACTGGGACCTTGGAAGCTTGGTCAATCTTTGATGATAACCTCCTGAAAGCCCAAGTATGGTCTGGACTAGCGTGCAGTAAATTGAGCAAGTGAGGCGGAAGGCCAACACAGATGACTAGAAAGGTCCTGAGTGAAACTGAAAGCTGAAAGGAAGGCATAAAAGCCAGTAGGTGACCCAGATATATAGAACAATTGCCCAAGAATGGAGGGATGGAGGTAGGGAAAGACTGGAGAAGACTCAGCAGGAGCTGAATCTAATGACTAATGCAAAAGGAAACAAGGAGGACTTCTAGAAATTAACAGTAGCAAAAGGAAGGCTGAGGAAAATGGAGGAAGAGACCTGCTGACAAAAGACTTGGAAAAAGCCAACATACTCAAGAACTATTTTTCCTCCCTTTCTTCCAGCAAGGTCTGCCTTGTCTGCCACAGAGACATCTGTATCTCACCAGCTTGTGTCCAGTGGCTTCTGAAAGCAATACATTATCACTCAGCATCATAAAAAAAGGCTGTCTCCATGCTGACATGACTTTCATTGTTTCATCACTTAAAAGAGGAAGCCCATGAGAAAAAAAAATAAAATTAAAATCTGGGGAACTAGAGAGCTATCCATTCTGGTAATAGCTGCACGCTGGGATCATGTATCCACGGGGGACTATGCAGCAGTTTGGATACAGGAGGCATTTGTTTGTAACTGGAAGGGTACCAATCCTGACGTATGGGAGAGAGGAGAGATCATTCTGAGAGATGCGAGTGATTAATAACGACTGTGCATCGTTGTTGTTCTGGTTTGGGGTTTCTCTCCACAGCAGTGTGAATAAAATATAACATTTATATTAAGTGCATTCATATATCTGGTAGAACGTCGCATACTGTGCCAGAAAGCATGAAAAAGAGAAGTTAGGGATTTGCTAAACCTGTCAAGAAATGCTCATATAAGAAAAAAGTAAATTCATATAAAATACGTACCTTTTTAGGCAATGTTTTTCCAAAAACTAGAAGAAACTAACCATCAACAAATTTAGAGGAAGCAAGAGCTTTTTTATTTAGTGCTCAGCATCAGGAAGTATGAAAGGTATTGGTCATGCTTGCAGAGGTTTTCTGAATTGTCCTTGTGCAAGATCTGTCTCTCAGCAGTAAAGTTTTCTCCTGTGTGGAGTGGATTAAAGAAAATATTTGTACTTTTTAAACAAGTTAGGCAGAATTTTATGCCATCTTTTATTCACAAATCAATTTAAACAAAATTTGTAAAGTTGCTTTTTAGGAGAAAGACAATCGTATGAAAATGGGGAAATAATTTTTAGTGGCATTTCCAAAATTAAAGATTTTGCTTTGACCTTCCTAGATGCACAAAGATATCTACCTACCAACCACTAAATTGGGGTTATGTGAGTTGTACCAATAGACCTATGGCCCGACATGTAGGCAATTTACTAGGAATTCAAAGGTCTCAAACCACATCCATGGGGTGTGTGACCTGGGACAGGAATCTGGAAGGCAGCTTCTTACCTTTCGTGAAAAAAAAAATTTAGTCTCTGGACACTAGGACTGACCTGGGTTTGTCATTCTCAGATTTTTTATGGGTCATTTACTGTTCCAACCAATAATCACTTCTATATGCAAATTAGACTACATAGATCCTAAAACATCTTTTACCCTAGTATTTGAAGCACCACCTGAGAGGTCTCCTCCTTGGGTTAAACCTCTGTTAGACACTGAAGGAACCCATGTCTCATTTTCACAAGGTAAGTGTGCTAATCACTAGCCTGTAGAGAAACATAAAGCCAGATTTGTCACCTTCTTCTCCTCAGTTTTGTAAACGGTGTCTAAACTCCCTTTCAGTAACATTGCCCATCATTTCAACAACTTCTTTTTTATTAAAAATGTCTAAATTTGTACTGTTACTTAGTCTTAATTTTACCCCAAAGATTTTGTTTTATTTCAAAATTTTTGTTTGCTTTTTAATTTATTTTTACCTTAGCAAAAAATATTTGTTAGTCACACATCTCCTTCATATGCAGTCCAGAGGAAGAACTCTCTTATTGCATTATTAATTGTCTAATGCAGCCAAGACAGAAAATGTATCAAAAATAATATTCTAAGTGCTTTAAAAAGTTGAGTTCCACCAAAAAAATGTAGATGGCCTACAAAAATATGAATGGTAATCCATTGGCCTTTCCCCATTTTTAACCTTATGCTACAGATGCATGCATTTCATCTTATGTGTAACATCATTTCGTACACATTGTTATCATGCCTACATGTTGTGTACAAAATTTACAAGGGATGGTAAAAATTGCTGTCCCTCCATGTGAGTGGTGATGCACACCACATCTCTCTCTGCAGATCCCTCTTTTTTGCCATTCTCTCTGATACCTAATTTAACATATATGGGGAATACCAGGCTTGTTCTCTGATGATGAGATGCTCCCTGCACACTTTCTCCATCCACCTCGTGGCACAGACCTGATGCAGCATTAACTGTGGCTGAAGAGCCATTCCCATTCTTCTGAGCTGCAGTGACATGCAGAGTAACATGGATGACTGGAGAGAATATTAGTGATCCATGGGGCAGAAACCAAGGAATATGTCATTTTTAGCTGTGGGTGAAGCTAGGTAGGCACAAAAACTGAAAAAAGTCTTCAGCAAGGTCTGCTCCAATAATTTGTATCTGGAAGAAGAAATACATTATTATAGTTATTATCCTGTATTCTGTTAGCTGACTGTGGGTTCACAACTTCACATTTAAGTTGACAACAAAGGCAAAGTTTGCCGTGTGACTCAGAATCTGTCATTTAGCCACAAGTACCTCACAGAGTCCCAAGGCGGGTGGTGGGAATCCTGGCTACCGACAAAGTGAGCTCTCATCTTCCCAGGGCTACAGGCAAAGGCAACAGTAGTACTCCTACCCGACCTCCTTAAGATTAAATCTCTTTCTGAAGGAGAAATAGGCCCCAAATTGGGGCAAAGGAATTATAGAAATTCAGGGAAAAATGGAAAAAATTCTATTGCTCGCTTTCTTCACATACCTATGAATATTTGAGGTCAATCTTCCATGTACTGGCCTTCCACTTCTGCATCACTCACCTCCATTTTCAGCATGTGTTTCAATAAATTCAATATTCTTGACAATATGCCCCACTCATCCATCTCTGGAGTGTTTTATGCGAAGTGGGCTACAACGCTGGGGTAGATGTAAAAGTGGATGTAGAACAACTCCTGCACCTCAGTACAATTGAAAACGCCTGTAGACCCTGACAGCTAAAGGAAAGCTCAGTGCCAGAGCACATTCTGCTTTTTTCCAGTGTAGAGGCATTAGGCATTCAGGGTGCAATGCTCTCCTTCCCATCCAGCAGCAGGGTCCAGCACAAATCGAACCAGAGCAGACGGCACGGGTGGAATGAGCTCTGTTGCTGTCTTGTTTGTCCTAAGCCATTCTTAAAACCTCCAGTTGGTTGTAAGAACATGCCTGTGTGAAGGATTTATTCCAGGGAGAGGAAAAGAACTGTGTGAACAAGTACAGAAAAACTAATTGCTTTTTCCCTAACACTTCCAGAAATGAACCTTAACTTTTTTTAAAGTTCAAAAATGTTTATTTAAGTTGCACATTTTTGTTCTTAAATTTTTAGCCCTGTGTTACTCTTCGCTGAATTAAACCACAAATACAAAGAATAAAAAACTTGGAAAGAAGCTAATCCTTTGTTACCTCAAGTCAAGTCAGGAAAAAAAAATTTAAAGAGAAATTAGCTTGTTCTACAGGATACCCAATTATTTTTATTTTATTTTTCCACAGCCTCGTGTACATGCAATGAGGCCCTGGATTTCCAGAGACTTTGCCAAGTGTATAACTTTTTAAATTTGATGCAGGTCTTTGATTCTCTGCATTAGTGCACTCACTGGTTCTAAACGAGTAAGTCTTACTATTCATATGCATCATAGCTGAGCATTAGATCTTCCCAAGCATATTCATCCTTTTAATGCTTAGTCTGTAGTATTGTGTGTGGTCAGACAGATAATGAGTTATTCAAAGACAGAGCAAAGATAAAGTAAGTGAATCTTTCAAACAAACACATACTTTAGCTTGTACGATATGCATGTTTTGGAGAATATCCATTTTTTAATAACAGAGTTATTGTCTGAAAGTATTGAGGATAATTTCTTCCTATTCACAGATGAAAACAAACATTCTTCATATGATCTTTCCTTGGGAAAATACGAAGAGCGAGGAAAACTTTGATTCCACAAGTGGGAGGTTCCAGAAATAGGAGTGTTTTGGAATTTATATGATTCAGACTCCCAGTATAAATTAAAGGATTTTTAAATTCAAACAGTCTAGAGAACACTTCTGAAATGGCCCATAAGTTCTTCCAGGGGCAAAAAAAAAAAATGTCAGTGCTGATTGACAATGAACTATAGAATACTTTCACACTTTCACAGCAAATTGAAGAGAGCCAGTATTTTAAGGGACAGCGTGTATTCCACTTTAAACAGGGGATAAAATAAATCTTTCGAATGTTTTTGTAATGTAGGCTTTGCTAAACATCTACCCTTTCGAGGCTTTGTTAAAGGGAGCTTGTTTACAAAGTCTGAAGCTGATGAGAAGCAGAAGAAAATTAAGAAATGTTATCTAGGTGAGTCAGTATGAACAGTCAGCTGGTCTCCTTCAGACATTTACAGAGGGCTCAGATAAATGGACAGAATGTTTAAAACTGGGCTGCACTTAATGAAAGTGCCTTGTTATAAGTATTAAACACCCAAAGACAACACAAAGCTCTTCAGACAAGTACTGAAGTCTGAATAGCAGCTCTGCATTGAAAAGCTAGGATTGTAAACCAGCAGGGAACCAGAGCAGCATTTCATATGACTTACTCAGCGCCCCAGCAAGGGCAGTTTTTCATGTGTGTGCATTGATGTTAAATTGAAAGGAAAGGAATGTATAGGTAAATATCTATTTAACTTCGTCATTACCATTGTTTTGAATTTAGTTTCTGTCTTCTACAGCTTATTTTCCACGTTTGACCCAATAAATGAAAGTATCTTTCCAGATACTCATTTATATATCTATAGATAAAATAAGAATATATGCAAGAACATCAAAGTAAGCATGCATGTATGCATGTTTACGTGTAATTGTAGAAGGAGGACAAGGTTGAAGTGCCATAATTCATCCTAAACGCATGGCAGAGTAGTGTACTTTTATGATGGTTTACACAGAAGCATCAAGTAAGATGCATGGATTTTTGTTCGTGAGTTCAAAAAAGCCTATCCATCTTTACTTAACCTCTGACACAGAACGTAAAATATAGGTTAAAAAAAGACCTTTTAAAATGATAAATAGGTAAGGAAATATTTGGGCACTTCCTGAGAAACACTACATATTATTTAAAGGGAATTCAAGCCAGTTCTGATAGCAGTGAGGAGGGACAGTACTGGCATGCCACAAACACGTCGGAGACTTAACAAAAGAAAACGGTGGGGTTTTTCTCATGGAAAAAAAAAATGGCTCGGGTTTTACAATATCCCTTTCTGGAACATGGGATTTTGCATGTGATATACCAAACAGTCCACGCAATCAATTTATTCCCTGCCTCTCTTTTATGCTGTCCTTAAAAAACAAGTTTTGTGCACGCTCTTCAGTAGGCAAGTCCTTAGAAGTTAATTGTTCTGTGTGCTTTTGCAGGTTCTTTATTCCCGCAGAGAACTCCACAGGTTTTTGGAGTAGTTGACAGCCAAGATACATAAACTTTATTGTTGTTATTGCCCATTTGATGAGCCTGTGTCCCTAATGGCTGCCTACTGGCTATTCACACGGAAAACAAAAAAAATGGCAAATTATACCAAAATATGAAATAAGACTCCCAAAGGGGAAAACCCAATCTTATTTCCTTTTTTCACCCAAAACATAAACCACTTGTCAACTGAGTATGTCCCAGTGTTCAAATGCTTACCACAGAGAACCCTGTCTGTCAACATGTCCTCTCTGGTTTCCAGGTGCACAATCATCGTACCAGTAGAAACAACTTTCCTCATATTTTCAGATGTGTTTTTATTCCTTAGTTTAGGAGCAAGACAGTGAGCTGGAGAGCACTGCAAAAAACATTTCTTAATGTGAGCCTGATGGAAAGCAAAATTGCAGGGACGGATCATGGCAGGGGTTGATGAGAAGGTACAGGTCTTTCACAGCAAGGCTGATGTTTCTGATCAGGTCTGCAGTTGCCTGTTGCTACCATCTAATATCTTTAAATGGTCTTGATGGTCTTAGTCTGCTGCAGTGGATGGGTATGCTGACATGGTACACTTAATAGTGACGAAATTTTATGTTGATTTCAAGGCCGTGGATTCTGTTTGCAAATAAAATATATAAAAAAAAAAAAACCAAAGGAGAACTTGGTTCACTAGAGTAGTTTTACTGGAGACCTTCACCAACACTAATTTTGTGCCAGAACTGGGAAAATGTTCAGCAGTAAATGGCAAAAATGTTTACTTCCTGTTGATGGTCTTACTGTAACTATCTACATTTTGTGGATCCACAGCCTACATTTGCTCTCAGGGTGGTTCTCTGTCATTTAATTTCACAAACCACTTTAACTATTATTCACTTGAGCACAGACACACTTCCCTGGAAAGGGTTCACTTGGTGTTTCCTATTAATATTTACTCCAAAAAAGAATAATTGTGATCATGGATGAAAACTAGTCCTGAGTTTAGTCCCCAAACTTTGGCAAGCATAACCAATTTTTTCAATGATATCAAAATCCAAAAATAAAAACTTTGGAAGCAGAAGTGCATTCAAAACTTATCAATTATAAAATGCAACATTAAATTATCTTATTCCACTCAAGAAAGAAGGTTGGCACCTTTTTCACCACACATCATACTCAGAACAACCTGCTTTGTCAAGCATCAGGGAGAATTCTCTGGCAGCACTTGTTTAACCAATCAGATATCCAAGTAACCCGAAGTTCAGCAATTATGTCTCTCTATTTTGTCCTTAAGAAGCAAGACAGAGGACCTCAGAGTTTTGCACACCTCCATTTAGGCAGCATAGGAGAAGTTGCCAATCATTTGTTCTTCAGAGCCTTCCCTCTGCATGAGTCTTCCATTTTCTTTCATGCTTCCCAATACCATTGGGATTCCTTTTATGGATAATCTCCAGTTTCCTGTGGGGATATCTGCTGACCTGCTTCTTCTTCCTGTACTTTTGTTCCTTCCTGCACAGTCCATTTCAAGCCCAACTTACTTGGCAATTACCAAAACAGAGAAAGAATTTTCAGATGCTTTGTTAACAAATGTTTCCCCAACCACTCTTAGCTGGTCATCTCTCATTTTTATAGAATAGGGTAAAAAATTTCCTACATGGTAGAAGGCTGCATCTAACAGCTCCATTGTACAGTTTTCATTGATTAAAAAAATTAAAACAAAACAAAACAAACACACAAACAAAATCAAAACAAAACAAAGCAAAACCAAAAAACCCTGCCTCTTTACATGTTTCTTGTCATATATAAATAACAGAGGCAATTGTAGATCTCCCTGTCAAACTGGAATGTAAGCATAGGACCCTATCAGTTTAATAGACCTTTGTTATCACTACTTTCAGCCGGGATATTAGATACTCCAAAAGATATACAGCACGTGTTTATTTTTTGCTGGAAGCACAGACTGAATGAAGAATTTAGGTGTGGTTCTTTTTCTGGAGATTGTTCATGAGTTGGTACTCAGAGAATTTACACATTTACCAGGGCCATATTCCTATGCTAGGCTGATCCTACCAGGTATTGAATCTCTTGTGAGATACATGGAGTTTTTTCCAGTAGTGGGCAATAAAGAAAAAAGGGGGAATTCTGCACGTTTTGAGAGTCCTTGCGTTTTCTAGCCCAAAAGGAAACCTATATCAATTCTGTGTCTAGAGACCACTTGCTCTCTTTGACATCCAAAGGTCCAAGGGTCTTTTATTGCTTCGACCTTTTGTTTTCCCTTGGTCACTCTCCTCAGATACAAGCGTGAGAGTGACCTACCAAACACCGTGAGGCATTCAGAGAATGCAGCGGCATGTGCTTTAGGCAGGAGGGGATGATATATAACACAATTATTAATAGGACTTGTTCCACAAAGGTATTTGGGAGCCTAGCTCCCACTGATTACCTTTGAGCATCGGGGCCTCTGTCTCTGTCTCTTGGGAAGCTGAGTTTTTATAGACATGAGAGGCCAGTCTCGTCTTAGAGATGTAAGACTATGTACACGCGCTCTATATATCCCGGAAACAGATATTTCAAAGATTGACTGGGTATTTCTTTCCACTCTCCAGAGATTAAGCACAACTTGTAAAATACTCTGCTCAGCAGAAGTAAGTTAAAGCCTCTTGTAGCCTGGGAAACTCTAATCCTGTTCTGAAGGTTATTAGACAGTAAGTCTTGAAGAAACGGAGGGAACTGGTTTGGCGTGGGTGATGAATGTGCCTACAGCAATCGGGAAGCTCCGCCAAAACAGGAACTACATCTTGATTACCAGCCATATTCCCAGGGCAAAGGCAAAGGAAAGGAGCCTACTTGCACCCAGAGATTTTTCTCAGACTCTCTCCCCGGGCAGGATCCCAGGAGATCTGTCTGTTTTCTAATTCTTAGAATCATATATTCTCACATCTCTCCCGTACGCCTTACATCACCTTGCAGAGTGGCAGGATGCGTTCTCATTCCAGTGGTGAAACAGTCAGCTGCTAATATCCTTCCAATGCACCAGGAAAATGCAGAAAAAAGTTACAAAGCACAAAGCAAGCCTGCGGAAGCATCGACAAACTGGGATTTCACTCTCCGTTTTCCCATACACCTCCCACAACTCCTGGAGGGAAAAAAAAAAAATACAAACCATCAACAACACATCACCAAACCACACAACTGAGAAAATCCCATAGGTTAGGATACTTCTGAAGAAATCTCTTATGATTGCATGTTTATCGTCACGGTGCCCATGCAAAAGGGGTAAAATTTCAAGAACACACACTATACCACCAGGATTAAAAAAAAAATATATGTAATGCTATAATTGTGGTTAATAAGGACCCAAGAAGTTTGATTTGAAAGCAAGCAAAAACATCTGAATGTCTTCAGAGTTTGGCTGCCCAATGAGTTCCTTGCAAAAAGAATAAACAATAATAAATCACATCATTAATAAAGTCTATGGTATTCATCTCCCTTCTAAGGGTTATATCAAAAGTTCAGTAGTTTGGCAAGTTTATCAACTTGCTTACAGCTGAGGAACCAAAGCTTGGTTCGTTTTGGTTTATAGGCTACAGGTACACATTGATTTAGGGATTGTCAGCCATACTTCTAACATCTTTGAAACTGCTTCCATAGATGTGCAAGCTCTCACAAGAATTTACCAAAGCCCTGAGCTTCCGAGGGTTTTTAGAAACCCTTTGCTAAACAAAGTCTCTGTTGAGGAGCAGAGGACTCCAGGCTTTGTGCTTTAAGGGGAACACCACCATCAATGTCACTCCCAGATCCCCTTGGCGTGGAAATCTGGGGAGAACAAGCAACTTTAAACACCTAAACAGAAATTTACATCATCCCATTTAGCCCAGGAAATTCATTCTATATCTTCCATATTCCCATATGTAAGTAAAATCCATTCTTCAGTCAAAGGGGAGAAAAAGCCTCTTGCAAAAGGGCATTTAAAATTAGATTAGTTAGCTTAGATATTGGGAAAACCTATCTAATGACTGGAGAGGGAGCCAGGGATTCCAGGCAGCTAGTTTAGTTAACCAAGGTGCATACCTAAGTTGGGAGGGATGGTAATACAGCAAAATATTAAATTGTTTGGTATCCTGTAAATGACAAGACTGGAGCAGGAGAGGCAAAGCTTCTTTTGCCTTCACAGGATTTGTATGAGGGTTACCAATTTTATTTCTTTCCATGTGGTTATTCATCAGGGGTTGAGCCCAGTTCACATTTATGGTTTTTTTGTCTGTTAATTTCTCATGTATTTCTTTCTCCTGCCACCCACAATAGTTTCTACCTTTAACAGGTATTCTGTTATTTCAAAATCAATTACAAAAGTAAGATAACTGCTGAAAATGGAAGACTACAGCTCTTACCTAAGCTAGTATCATATTGTTATTACAGGGCCAGGAAAAAATTGCATGTCTTTTAATGAGAATTGAGAGTTCTTAAAACTCAAAATTAAATTTCCCGTGTTTGCATTGAAAGTTTTGGTCTATTTTCTTCTCTGTTCTCCTGAAACTTCTTATATAACATCTGGAGACTGCCCCTTGTAGACATTAGTTATGACTAACGGTCCTACTGGGTTGTCAGAACCTGTTCATGAGCAATTTGTGTAACTTTGCAAGGCTGCCCGTAGAAAAGCCCCTTCTCCATGTCTTCTACACAATATAGCCCTCAAAAAGTCTTTGCAAATCATTGCACCAAATCATTGCCTAATCTTGCAACCAGCAAGATTAGGCACATCCTGTATTAAAAAAAAAAGGTAGATTTTTTGTTGTTAATGATTGGGTTTGCTGTTTTTAAATATGGGTTTCTTCATAGTAAGGTAGCATTTATACATTCTATACACTTAAGTTTTTATATACACAGATCAACAAATGGTGGTCTCAGCACAGGCACTGAAGAAAAGCTGCAAAGTTCGGCGGCAACAGGTCCATGCTCTGTGAAGCAAAGGAGCAAGGGTTTTGCACAGTTTTTGTTCCCTACCCTGAAAACACAGTCTTTTTTTTCCAGAGTGCGGATAGATTATGGAAACAGACAAAAAAAACTTTCTCTAAAACCCTATCTGCAAACATCCTCTGTTTGTAGGTGTTTATTTTACTGGTTTTATGCAAAGTCTGGAACTTTTAAATACCATCTCTGTCAGCTGCAGAAATCTCTCCCTTTTA
>JAOXJM010000019.1:78323340-78335744 GCA_026413425.1 Tringa solitaria
AGAAAGGGGGGGAAGAAAGAAAGAAAGAAAGAAAAAAAAAAAAGAAAGGGAAACAGCTACAGAGTGAAAAAAATCAAAGATCATGCAGGGAAAAACCTTTTCAGCAGCCCTTCTATCCTCGGCCTGAAGGTCAGCCGGACAAGTGCAGTGCTGTGCGGTCACTGCCTGCCAGTCTTTCTGTATTAAATTAAAATGATAAAAAAATGGACGGAGCCCTTTGCAGAATGATACTCTGGGTTCAAGCGTGAGTTTTGATGCTGGGTTTGATTCCAGCGTGAATTTTCTCCCGCTGGTTAAGGGCCTTTCGCCTTCCTCCTTTACTTTTGTGGATCAAGGGATGTGCAAGGCACCTCCTTGAGGGAACAGCCTCTGCCCCACAGACCTTGCAATCGAACCTTCCTTGTCTGCCGTCTCTAATTCCTGCAGTTTCCCCTCGTATTCCCACCACAAGGGGCAGAGCTGAGGACGCAGTGTATACACTAGCCAAAAGGACCAAAAATAAAGAGGTTTTGCACTTTTTTTTTTTTCCCCTTGCTTCTCAGAAGCGAATAGGAATTTTTCAGCTTTGTGGTTGCTGAGGAGAAGCTGGCACGTTGCTTTATTCTTCCTCAACATCTACTTGTACATGCTCTACCACCTCTCACCTCAGGGTGAAGTGGATGTTTTTCACGTCAAGCAGTAAAAAAAAAAAAAAAACCAAAACCCAAAAACAACAACAACAAGAAAAACAACAAAAAAGAACCCAACCGAATATCCCCGTATCGTGCTACATTACGATCGCTTTCAGACCACATATGAGTAGGCAGAGAACCCTTTGGTTGGGCGCTGCAGTTACTGTTAATGAAGGCTGTTACGGGGTAATTGAAAACATATGTTGTCCGTGCACCACCACCGCCACCGCAGCGGTGGGAAGGGAGATGTCCTTTTGCCGTTGATTAGGACGGATCCTCCCAGAACCGAGTCGCGGTGGGGCTCAGAGGGGGTCTTGATTTCTATCCTTCTTAATTGCTCTTGAAAGTCTGCATTGTGATCTACTTCGGGCATTATTATATGGTTGGGCTTTTTGGTGTGTTTTTTTTTTTTTCAATATGTTTGGCTGTACCTAATTAATAATTGTCCTACAGTACATTGCCCTCTTCCACCAGCTACAGCCTGAATTCATTGATATCATCTCCTTAAAAGTTTGAAACCCCCCAGTGACAGGAATATTAATGTGCCAACACTGTCATATCTATTTCAGCTCATACATATGCAATGTCTTTGTTTTCAAAGATTTATGTCAGACTTTGCTGAAGTGAGGTATTCTACCATTTTAGATAATAGCATGCCAAAGTGATGTTATCAGGCACATTCAGCACTCACTCAAGCAAACGGGAAGGAGCATCCATTCCTTCATAGCTTAAACACAGAGAAACTGTTATTTATCCTTATTTGATGAAGAAATCTTTCAGGGGGAAATGGTGTATTTTTAGAAGAAGATTATGGTCATCCTGTGGATTATCTTTTAATTAAGAATGGATGATTTGTGCCCACTCT
The DNA here is from genome assembly GCA_026413425.1 of Tringa solitaria. Classification (NCBI taxonomy): domain Eukaryota; kingdom Metazoa; phylum Chordata; class Aves; order Charadriiformes; family Scolopacidae; genus Tringa; species Tringa solitaria. The sequence goes on from JAOXJM010000019.1 coordinate 78,324,877, forward strand.
GCTGTAGCAAACGTCTTGCTGCTAATGAAGTTTAAACAGACTTACTTTATTTAATTACAGCTAATCACTAGGGTAAAATGTGGAATTGTCTTTGATCCGCATGTAGAGTGGTAATCCTTGTGGCAGATAGCATCTCTTATTCCCTCAAACTCTTTTCAGTTTCTCCAGGAGGTCCCAGCTTAACTAAGGGTTAATTGAGATAGCCGGACTGGTGTGATTGATGTATTTTTGCTCGGGGATGCCATCCTGCTTTTTTTTTATTTTATTTTTTTTTTCTTCCCAAGGACTTTCTCTCTCTCGCTCCCCCTCTCCCTGTGCAGTCACCTTCAGGCCGTGTAACGCAGTAGATGCCTCCTTGTTTGACATGAGGGACCTGAGGGGGCCAAGGTCCTGCTGGATCAGTGAGTGGAAGAACAGAAACTGCTGGAGGGAGAGCAGGGGTTAGAGGAGGGCAGCAGAGACCAGTGTACAGCAGAAGAGGGCACTAGTAAACTGACCTATTTCAACCACAGCCCTCTCACTCCGGGGCCGGTTATAGAACAAAACAATTGATTGAATATTGAAGGCAGTCATACCGTTTGGCGAGGGAATAGCACCAAAGGTATTTTATTTCATTTTATTCTTTGTGTTTCTTTGTTATTTTTGTGCATTTATTTTGGTATTTTAAGAATTTGGTTTAATATTTTATTATTTTATTTTATTTTTATTTTTATTTTATTTCATATTTCATTTCATTTCACTTCATTTATTAAAGAAGTGATCCTCGTATCAACGAAAGTCACTAAAACCTATGCCTTCCAGCTTTTTTAAATGTGGCAAGTAAAGCCTGTGGAACTGAAAAGTCGGTTTAAAAAAAAAAAAAAGGGAAATCATATTTGATATAGGGAACTTGTGGTCTCACAATTTTGCCTTGTGCTCACAGCCCTTCCCTAACCATTCTCCTTGCCTCCCCAGACTCAGAAGTTTCTGAGGCTGCTGAAAACTGTGGAAAGAGCCATCTGGAGAAATCTCGCTCAGTAGATAAAATCCCTCACCAGGGCTAAAGTTTGTACAACTGGTTTCTTGCTGTGCTTTGCACTGCACAACAAATGTTGATTTAAAATTACTGGACTCCACTTTTATCATCTAAACTAATTTTGTCACTTTTGTCTTTCCATTTTGTTTTTCTTCCTGATCTACATTGTGAAAAATATGCCTCCATTGTCTGAACATACTCTGTTTTCTTGTTACTTAGCCTTGTTAAAACAGAATAACATTGTTTATTTCATTCTTTGAAGGCAGGATGTCTGGGCTTTTCCTTTTGTTTGTTTGTTTGTTTGTTCCAAAGAGCAATTTGAAGTGGAAACATTTATCTATCAACCCCGCTCAGAAATATTAACAGCCTTAATTAGCTGGGTAAAAAAGTTGTTTGCTTTTATTTGCAGGAACTGTGAGCCTGCACTCGGGTGAGGGAGGCAAGAAGACAGGGAATATCTTTTTTTTTTTTTATCTTTTTTTTTGTTGTTGTTGTTCTTCAAAATTTAAATAATTAAAATGGAATTGTTCGCAGCCAGGTCCCGCGATAAGGCCTCCAACATCTGCAGTTTTGTCTCTCCCTCCCGGGGGATGCAGGGCTGCAATGGAGTCACATCCTGGCCACATCTGCACCTTCAGCCGGGGCTGGGACCCTCTGCTTCTGTGGTCCTGCTGGTGAGGGGTCCTCCAGCATCCCCTCCCTCACCACAGCCACCCCCGAAATACCCGCCTGTGACATGCCCGAAGGTGGCCTCGATTTCCATGTGTCACAACACGCGAAGATGCTCTCAGTTAAACTGAATTTAACATCCAAGGCCTCAACTCTTTTTTTTTTCACTTTTTTACTTTAGAGTCTCTTTTTTCCTCCCTTCCCCTTTCACTGGTTTTCACTTTTTTTCCCGAAGGCCGTGGATCCAGACTAAATTTTCAGATGTGAGATTTGTTTTATATATCGACACCACGGATGAAGAGATTAAAAAAATAAAAAAAAAAATATTAAAAATAAAGTTTGGGAGGAGGACCAGAACCTCGTTCCTGCTTGCATGGCAACAACAGCTGCATTCACATGAAAAGGCCGGCTTGTTAAACATCATGTAACACTGAATGTACTGAATATTTTAAAGGTCAGGTATTGACAGGCGCTGAGCTGCTTATGTTTCCCTAATGACCCCAATTACATCCAAGCTGAGTAAGTAGTCAATAAACAATGGCATTAACATATGTAGAAAAAGTGTTTATTTTACATTTCCAAGACAATTGGCAATCTCCTGCTTGTCATCCAAAGGCAGGAGCTGGATGGGGGGCTCCGTGATGAATGAGGGGAACAAGGGAGGGGTGGTGGGTCTCAGAGACCTCTGAGAAATTTCAGGTGGGCTGTCTCACACGGGGGCACAGGGTGGATTTCTCCCTGTCGTTTTGCACAAGTAAAGAATCTTAAGGAGAAAAGACAAATACTTTTACTTATCATTGCCCTCAGGCGACACAACACGCTCTCTGTCACGTATGTAGCAGGAACATATTAGAAGGAACTTTGAGGGGTCAGTTAAGCCTTAAATTAAAGTAAAATACTGACGATTGGTATTACTTACATACTCTCGGTGCAGCCTGAGGAAATTAATCATCCCTCTCACTTGCGGGCACTTTTTTTCTCACTCTGTGAACAAAAGTTCTAACCGTGTTCAGAAAAAAGGATAGCAACTTCACAACCTGTTGTCTGAAGCACACATGGGTCTGTCAAATAGTAAACGAGGCACTGGGAGGCCCTACACAGAATCACAGAATCACAGAATCATTCAGGTTGGAAGAGACCCTCGGGATCATCAAGTCCAACCATCTACCCTACTCTACAAAGTTTTCCCCTACACCATATCCCCCAACACCACATCTAAACGGCTTTTAAACTCATCCAGGGATGGTGACTCAACCATCACACAACACAGCATAAAGTGGGGGAAAGAGATTTGTCGAAAGAAACTGCAAAATTTTAACAAATAACACAAAAGATTGCAGATTCACCCAGTTTCCTCCCCAGGCTGAAGGCCAAAGCTTTTGGGCATCAAAGATACTCTGATACGTGGGTATTTCTGTGTTGATGGAGGAGCTTGACTGCTCTCCCAGCCAGAAGCTAAAACTGGTGGGACAGCGGCCAGGAGGAGAGGGGCATGTCCACCACAGGGGTGGGAGCGAGGAGAGGCTGGTTAAATGCCCCTTTTCCCCCTCCCCATGAGGCCTCCGTGCACGTGATATTTCCACAGTGCTGCCAGAAGGACGAGAAAGAGGCAAACTCATTGACTGCCGTTGCTTTGCAGCACAGTAATTTTTACAGGCTCCAGCTGACATCAGTCGGTCTCGGTGTTGCACAGATCAGAAGAAGATCCAGTTTTTGCACCAGAAGGTTTTCCGTAAAAATAAACTACAGCAGAATGTTAAGTATTATCCCCAATTTTACAGCTAGAGAAATGAGTTCAGACAGACTAAATCTCCCGTTCAACAAAGACTTAAGTCTGTGCTTAACTTTCATGGGACTACTCCAGGGTTTTAAATTAAACACCAATTTAAGTGCATTGCTGGATCACAACCAAAATCACAAAATAAGTCTACAGCAGATCCAGGGCTTGAAATGTGAGTCTCTGAGTCCCAGTCCAATGCTTTAACTCACAGGAACATCCTTCTTCAATTTAGGTCTTAATCTGATGACTTTTCAATAAGAAAGAAACTTTCAAAAGGTTTAGAAATTCACAGAGATCAATGGCATATTTGAAGCTTTTCTGAACCTGAAAGAAGTGCGTTATTTTTTGGAACTGAGGGGACACCAAGTTAGTATTTTACTTTGCATGTCTTTCTCTCTCTTGAGGGAGAAAAAGAAAAGAGAAGGACTGTAGATTAATTCTCATCCCTTTTCCGTGTCTGGAAAAGCTTGTCATAGCTCTGAATATTTTCTCATTTTGTTCAATTTTTTTTTCCCAACAAGTGGATAAGCAGGATAACATGACTTAGTGATGCTTTGTCAACATCAATTTATTTGAAGACAATCATAAAGTGTTTCAAGATAAGAAAGCAGTGTTTCAGCCTGGTTCACTGAGCAGGATGAAAACCAACACTCTCCCTTGTACCACCAATGCAGTGCAGTATTTCGTGATGGGTGGTTTCTGACCAAGAGCCTCTTTGGTCTGTTAGAAACCTGGACACGGTAGTCATCTGCTGGAGAAGTTTGAGTCATCTGTCCCATACTCAAGAAACAGGTTGAAATTATCATGGCTTTTTTATTTATTTATTTATTTTCTCCTCCTGGCTTCTGAAAAGCTATAGGCACAGTTTGTATTTGTAGGGTTGGCTAGGAGTACTATCATTCTGATAGTATTGCTTTTAGTATTGTAGGGTTGGCTAGTACTTTCACTCTGCTCAGTTAAAGAACCTTATTTCAGTTCTATGGCATTTGTGTGATCAGGGCATCTTCAGAGATTCGGATGCTTCGGTATCAAGGCAGCCATAGGCAGGTCTAGTTATTTCAGGCCCAAGTGGGGGTAACTGTGGGACAAGTAGGCAGAAAGGTGAGGGGAAAGTCAAACAAGTAAACAGGAAAGGCACTGGTTACCTCTGATTATCGGCCAGCCTTGAATGAACGGCAAATTGATTCAAGAAAGAAAGGAGTGGGCACAATAGGGAGCTGAATGTTGAAGCAAGGTCAAAGTAGGAAATCCAGGCTCTTGGGGTGCTTCTGCATAATATGCCATTTCAAGTGCAACTTCTAACAGCAAGCATGAAGCCAGCTCTGAAACAGCTAATGTCCAATGAATCAGTCACCTTTTATTTAGTTTTATTGTAAACTGAGTAATTGTCCCAGTTTGGGGATTGATGCCACGAAGAATAATGAAGCTGGTCATTTTGAAAGTTCACAATTTTCATTACCATAATTGCCTTTCAATTTTGCTGCCAGTGATACATATCCCCGCATTATTGTATGAGTGTGCTCTTCCATTGTTGTTTCTAGTGTTCTGGGAACAGATGGCCTTTTACAGCAGATACATTATGAACACCAGAAGAAGAAATTACTCTCCTAAAGAACATTTAGTCTAATACTAAAATAATTACAGGAGCAATATAGGGAAGAAGTTTTAGGTGGTTATTATTCTGTATAGACTTTAGGGTATTATCCAAGAGGTAAAGCTTGGAAAGTGATCAAAAAAACAAAGGAGTGATGTATAAGAGATACAGCTCAGTATCTTGCATTAGGCATGACTGGCAGCATGAAACAGGAAACAAAATGAGGAGCAATTCTCAATTTGGAAGAGGGACACTGCCAGAAGCATGGCAGGAAAGTAACTCATGCAGGAGAGAGTGGTGGTAGGAGACTTGAGGCAAGGAAGGATAAGAAGTCTTACAGTTGTGCAGAAGAACAGGGAAACAAGAGTTTATGTAGTAAAATGTGTAGTTTGAACAGCAGGAAAAGAGGAGGTTGTTCCATTTATTTTTACTGGAGTCTATCCTCTCCTGTCTTCTCCACTCCTGCTCATGGGGTGTTTTTTTGATTTCCAATCTGAAGCATGGCACTTCTAATCCCTTTTCTGGGATGTTAATGTTCCTTTAACATCAGACCCCCACACTGCAAGGCAGTGCTCGAGGTATCACTACCTGATTTCTTTGCTGTCACCTCCTCCCTCTGGCAATGATTCTTGGCTTACCCTTAGAACCGGGTGTAGCCGAGGATTACATTGGATGTGGAAGCTGGGAAGTACCAACAAACTCCTGGTAGACCCACGGGTGGCCTTTTTGGCAAACCCTGAGTCTCATCAAACCCACTTCCACCACCAAAAGCCCAGTTCAAACTTGCGTTGCTCTTTTTTTGGATTGGGTTGGGGTTTTGGGGTTGTTGGGGTTCTTTTGCTATAGCATTCCTGCTACCTCTCTTTCTTCACGGCCATTTTAATTTCTGGTGTCACACTTCGAGCGTGCCTAGCACCTTGTTTTCTGTGAAACTTTACCCAATCAGAATAATTTTGGAAAGAGGTGTCTTATGGGGTAATAGCCCCCAGTCCACCTTTCTGAGCGCGACGGCGGAGGGCCCTGTAAGGCCGCCGCGATGCGTGAAAGTGTATAAGCGGTGGCAAATTTAGCCATCACCCTGCCCATGCGGCTGCCACAGGAGCACCAGGGTATGAAGGTCACAAGCAAAGTCACGCTCTGCCGTGCCTTTGTTTATAGAACTCCCTGGGATTACAATACATGACCATGCAACTGCCGAGGTGCTGCAGCCCGGGGTGTCGGGGAAATACCAGTTTCATTAAGACTCTTGAACCCTATCGTGTTACACTTCAGAAGTAGTGACCAGCTTATTTAAAACAAAGAAGCTTTGACCTTTCTCCCCTTTTGAAACCAAAAACATATGAAGCTAAAGTGACTCATTTCCGGCTTTAAACAAGCTCTAAGAAACATTTTTTTCCCAAGTACAGTTTGTGCACTTTCTCTTCTTCCTCTCCCTGCCTTCTCTCCCCCCCCATCCCTGCCTTTTGCATAAATATCTCATTCCCTTCTTGTCAAGGTCAACATATTTATTACTTATATTCACTGTGTAGTTCTTTTTTACTTCTAGCTTTCTTTCTTTTTTCCTTCCTTTCTTTCTTTTTATCTGTGTTGTTTATAACCATGACCCTTGATCCTCCAAGTCTTAAAACAGCTTGGCTTTCAGCAGCTAAATCTGACAAGGTCAGCATTTTTCTGTTTATTCTGAGAATACTATTTACCCTCTGGGGTTTTTAAAAGCAATTCTATAAAACATCACTTGGAAAAAGTTTGTAGCATTCAAAGACTTCCATAAACCTAGTGCCCAGGAAAGAGTAACTTTTAATTCTGATTGCAGAACGCAAAACAATTAAGTTTGATTTTCCCCCCTCTCTGCAAAAGGTGCCTACACAAATGCATTTTCCAAGAGCATTGTTAAGTATTTCACTCTAAATGTACTAGCAACCTACTAGTAGTTAGCATATTCTTTTTCGGCAGTGTCAGTATAATGAAATCAGACACACTATACGATCAATTAGTTCCTAGAACAACCTTATTGTTACATAGCTATAATAGGGATATATTTATTTCTTTTTCATTGGAAATAAATGTACGTTGTGTCAGCTTTCTGTCAAAATAGCAAACAATCCTGTAATCTTTAGAAAGTCAGGAAATGACAGAACCAATGATACAAAAGCAAGGTGTCCTTGGGCTAATACCCAGATTCTTTGTAAGTGATGTTAAATTTATACCCATTTGAAACAAGCCAATTTAAACAACCTGACTGTCTCAGAAGATTTTCAAGAAGGTGGTGATTGTTCAAATGCAAGTGTCCCCAAGGCCATAGAAAAAATGACTCTGCTGTTCCTGCTGGTTGGGAATTGCAGAAAATTACAGATTTTCCCTCTGCAATTTCCTTGCCTTTTTCCTTTCCTCTTTCCTGCCTTTTCCCTTCCTTTCCTCTTTCCTCCAGTTCTCTATTCATCAAAAACCAATGGGGACGGAGCTCTGCAGTATAAGCAGAAAGCGGAGATACAAAGAATGGCAGAAAAACATCTGCAGCAAAACTGGAGGATTTCTGTGAATGAGTGATAAATGCTGCTGTTTGAGAGCTTGCTTTGTGGGCCTCCTGCATGCAGCTTGTGAGGAAACAGTGGAGGAAACTGCCAGGTCACCAGAAAGCAAAAAAAAAATATCTTCCCAAAGTAACCTGCTGGAAAAAAAGAGAAGGATGGAGGGACAGATACAGAGACAGGCATACAAGTTGAGAAAGTATCTTCCCGAAAACAAGGTGCAAAACTTAAAAATCTATGGCCTCTGGAGGAAAGAGCTGCAGGAATATTTTTACAGCCAACCTGGGAGTTTTACCCAACTCAGTTCCTCCACCGCGAACGTTTCTCGAGAGACTGAGATCTCCTCCACTCCGAGAGCTCAGGGCTCATCTATCTTTCATTTGCCCCTCTTGTGCTTTCTGCAGGGAGGTGAGATCAGTAAGAGTAAACATTTGAAGAACTGCCCTGAATTTTCCATGCGTGTTCTCAGCCTGAAGGTAAATTCTTCTGGAAAGTTTGGGAAGATTCTCTTTGGCTGATTTTGAATTAGCCACAATAAAATGATTTTCATATTTAGAGATGTTTTTTAGCACGCTTTATTTTTTTGGCTTTGATAATGTCAAAACTGGCTTATTTTAGTTGAGATTGCTTTCTGGAAGGAATATATGCTTTGTTCAGTTTGAAAAAGAAGTGGAGGAGAGAGAAAGGAAGCCAAAACCAAGTAAAAGTTGCATAAAAAATATTAAAAAACATATCATTTTCCTTGCTGAGTGACTGAATTTCACCTTGCATGGGGATTGCATGTGACTGAGTATTTAAAACACACTGTAAGGAAAGAGGAAATCAGGGTTACATTTCAGAAATACCCTTCTACCACCGATTTGCTGTGAGTTCTTGATAAATCACTACTGTTCTCTGGCTCATATTCCATATCTGCAAAATGGCATTAAGGTACACACCTACTTTTCCACAGTGTGGTGAGAAACCCTTAGGTGTCTGTACAAGGTGCTTTCAAAGTCCATTTTGTTGCCATCATCATGATTCATGGCACAAGGGAAAATAGTTGCATGCTTAGCTACCGACTATGAAACCAAATTATGTTACAAGCACAGAACTTCCCCTTGGGGAAGGGGGAAAAGCCATTTTGGGTTAACCAGCACAGTTTGAGGATGTTTGAGGAACAGTTTTGTCTGACATACTGCACACCAGCAAAATCCAGTGTCACCATAATGAGGCCACAGGAACGTGCCTGCACAGAACCTTTATTCTGGTGGAGAAAAACTTCTGGTGATACACAAGAAAATGTTGCATGCGAGGTAGAGGGCTAAATTACAGTTGCTGTAAAAGCCATGAATTTGACTTTAAAAGAAAGCAAGGTTTCTGCATGAAAATTTTACATTGGGAGTGTTGCAATAACAAGGTTTTAATAATTATTTCTTCATGGTCTTCCTTGAAATGAGCACATTCCACTGGTTTAACATTTTACACAAAAACATGGTCTAGACATGTACATGTACCAGTGGAATGAAATCATCAATAATCACTATCTAAAATGAATTACATTCCAAAAGCACAGGCTAATGATTTATCTTTTTTTCATGGGACCGATCTCTATCAGATTGATTTATGTAGCAGCCAATCATGTTTCAGTAAACTCCAGCATGCACATGCATCTTTAAGTGATGATAAGCTGGGATTGTCAATTTATTTGTACACCAGAAGCCAAAAAAAAAAAAAAAAAAAAAGAGACAACCAACCTGCAATAACTGTGGTATGCTGCCCCAACAGAAAAGCGTGCAGAAAAGCAAACTTCTGTTATTGTCTCTTACCTTCCATGTCAGACACATGGACAAATTAATGTAATGAAATACAAAAAGATGCATCCTGAGAGGGGAGGGGTAAAAAACGTAAACTTTCCTATGACAGATGATAAACAAGCCTATTTTTCACTTGCATGTTTACATTATTTTCTTTGATAGAATGTATTTTTTTTTATACATTTACATTATTTGCTTTGATAGTAGATGCTTTTGTTGGTAGTTGGAGTGATTGGCAGCTTCAAGCTGTTCTGTTTAATTGCCTTTCCGCTATGCAAAATTCTATGTTTGGAAGACACCATTTCACAAATAAATCAAGTGTGTAGATATGTGTCTGTGTGTGTGTGTACAAGAGAGAGAACTGGAGAAGGAGAGAATATTTCTTCAATTGGATTCACCGTCTCTCCTGTTACGTACTTATCCCTCTGACCGTGTGTTGGTTTGTTTCTGTGCATTTCCCAGTTCCTCTCCAATGGAGAAAAATGGTGTTGGTTCAGATTAGGACTATTTGTAGTGCCCTGGTCATTCCACAGGAAGCAGGGGATGTGATGGAGTCTCTTAAAAAAAAAAAAAAAGAAAAGCACAGGCCAGAGTACATCCAAAGTTCATCGTTTGTTTTTGCATAAAAAGAAAACAAAAGATAAACATAGAGGAAAAAAAAATGTTGTCTCCATTGTATTCTTTGTTTTTCTGTGCTTTATCCTTTGGACAAGTTCTTAGAGGATATTTTTCAGATTTTATTTTAAGTCCTAATTAAATTAATTGTTTTATCTCCCTCTTATTTCAGACCAGAGGATATGGAGTCTTTGGAGAGGTTTTTTTTGTTGTGTGTTTTATTGGCAAAGGCAAGTGAGTTTTATTTTATTAATTTAAGAGAGTTTGGAAGCAAGAGAAGGTGCCTATAGCACAGGAGAGAGTGCTGCCCAACTCTGCAAAGAGTTGCTGCAAACAAAGAACTTTAAAACTTTACATCTGGTGACATCTTCACGTTGCAAATTAGCCAAGATGGTGCTGAATTTACTATTTGTTTGCTTTTCTGAAATTATAATGTGATGTTCAAAAAGGTGTTTATTTCAGTAGTGACATTATTTTTCTTTGATTAGCCGATGTGAACAGTTTTAGGGGTTTCATGAACAGCTTTAGGGTTTTCACGAATCAATAGGCGTATGCTTTAAATGGAAACATTTCTTGAAATGCTGTATACAAAAGTATTTTTCCTTACACACAGAAGTTCTGTGAAATGAGGTATAATGGAGAGATGGAAGCTATGTTATGTTATTCTGTGTTGTGAAGTGTAATAAAACACATTGAATAATAGAGGTCCAAGACCTTTAAACAATCAAGGATTACAGAATATGTTGTTTCTCCATCTCAGGCTAAACTGTACAGGATATTAATCATTCAGGCTAATAGTCAGCAGCTCCTTTTCTTTTTAACATCTTAATAAAAGCTGTCACAATGTTTTCAAGTAAAGTCTTCTTCCCCC
>JAOXJM010000019.1:78343406-78379474 GCA_026413425.1 Tringa solitaria
CTTTTTTTTTTAAACTAATTTTCTTCTCACAATTAGTACATTTCACAGTCTTGACTTTGGAATACATTATTTATTCAAGATGTCTCTTTGCTGGCTGTGAACAATTAATTCTTCAAACTATTTAGTAGACAAATAGTCTGTGGCTTTGACCAGCCAACTCATTTTCACTTCTGGATTTGAACTTGCAGGCCAGATTCATCAATGCGATAATGAGACATTTTCTGTATTTCAATTTTTAACAATTTTCACATCCAAATTCATTAAACTTTAAAAGACGATAAATTATGGATGGTTCTAGTGATGTTTGTTAAATAAATTCCATAGGAAGAGAAAACAAGGACTTCATAAATGTTGAATTGCACTATTGTTTACATTTATAATGGGTTTCCTTAAACGGATAAATTAGATCATCATTACCGAAATGATTCATTATTTATTAGTATTTGCATCTTAAAGAACAGAAATACTCATGTTTTGTTGAGAAACTGAAAGATTTGTAGTAGTTATTGCTTTTGATCAGCCCAGTTCTGTCTCTCTACAGGTAAAATGCAAATACAATAAATTTCATCTTCTGTTCTTGATTGAAAATACCCTGCACATTTTTATGTGAGCAAAAAATTCAGTGCCATGTTTCATTTGTTGTTTTAAGATATGGCTCTGCATGTTAGGGAAAACTGCTTAGTCCTACCTTTGCCTAATTCTTGGATTTTACACATAAATTACTTAAAATCTAAGTTCTCTAGATAGCTTCTTTCTCTATACTCTGTATTTGCATGTTGTTTACCACATCTATAGCCATGGGATGCTTCTACATGCAGGAAATTAAAGATTCAGCAGAAGTAAGTTACACAAGTAGACAGGGACAACCCTGCTCAGCATTCCCACATTTCAGTTTGCATCTCAGAAACTCATACTCAACCTTTTCCCCCCTGTAGACCTATATGGTTGGTCCAATCTTAACTAAAGGTCTCTGCAGCCCATTATCAGTTGGAGAAGTATACCTAATTAATAAGTGACACAAGTGAGCACTGTGGTCTGAGTTGCAATAAGTTTGGATGGTGGGAAGGTTTCTTCTGGCCTTTTCAGGAGCTGCTTCGCTTCTACTGGCATTACCAAGAGCGTATACGTTACCAATATGAGTAAAAATAATGCACACCAGCAGTTATGGCACTGCAGAGGAAGCCAAAACAGTGAGAGATCTACAAGACCTGTGTGGCCTGAGGTGTCTCTGCCCATTCCTAGGCATCTATGTGATAAACATGCCACTAGCAGTGCCATCTATCATAGCCATCATAAGAAGGGTCAGCACCTGCCTGCGTGCTGCTCAAGGAGCAACTCTCCTGTAGGTGAAAGCCACATGTTAACAGAAACTCAGAGCCAAAGTGCGTGGACTGTAAATGCTGTGTCATGAGAAACCTCAGCCACCTTGGATTTGACACATTGACCAAAGCCACATCTGCTTTTGGGACTATGCACGTGTCCGTCTCCGTCCTGGCTCACCTGAAGCTCTCGTCCTTTCCGTGCTTCCATGAAAAAAATCCTTGCAGACAATTAAAGAGCAGAAAGAGATGGATTCTGTGCACAGCAAAAAAGACACTTGAGTAGGAAATGACTTTGGAGCCTGATGTTAATCTGCAAGGCAAGTGAGGAAATAAATCAGTTTCAAATCTTGGAGGAGATCAAATTAACTTAGTTCAAGTATTCCCAAGAGTGTTCAACAGACTAAGAAAATAGAGGGAATCCTATTTAATTAGGCTGAAGAAAGGTGCTCAGACCTTTGTAGTGTCCCTGCCTCAAACAACTTCCTCTAATGAAAGATGCCTAAAGAAGTTTCACAGAGGAGTTACTGATTCAGGTGATAAGCCTGTCGCCGGAGCATCCCCAGCTAGTGGGACAAAGCCTGCCGGACACATTTCCTCTGTAACAAACTGCTAGAGCTCCATGAGTATGTGAAATGGGTATTTCTCCATGGCAAGGGTCAAGAAGACACAGTTGAAGTAATGCCTAGTTGTGTTTTGGGAGGCACCCCATCTTTGAGTAGCATGTACTCAACCATGTTCATTACTCCATTTGAGAGAAGCATATATTGAAAAGCTTTCTCTTTGAGACATCTTAACTACTTTGGAGGAGAAGGTCACCCTGCTTTTGGCAGACCTGGCACAGTTAGTCCATCACCAGAGGACGCTGAAATAATCCATGACTTAACAGTGTACAGACAAGACCCACGGCAAGAATCTGCGCAAAGCTTTACAAATATTTGTAAAGAGGAAAGATCCAGTTTGAAAGTGAGAAAACATGTCTTAGAAGAAATGGCATTGCTTTTCAACCCAGTTGCTCTGACCTGTGGTTCATCTCAAAAGAAGGAGATTGTTGTGTGCTTGACACAGGGAAGAAAAGGTAGCACGCAGTATGGATCTCGATCACAGTCCAGCAGGGAAGTACTCACAAATACAAAATCTTATTCTGACTGGAGTATTTGGATATTTTCACTATTTCATCAGAAGACTTGCTATCTCTTTTGAAACTAATCATAACCCTATTTTCCCACTGAAACTTATCAACTGCTCTAAGACCCTGTGCAATAAATGGCTTATGTCTTGAGGCACCGCTCCTTCACCGTCTCCCATGGGGAGATCTTCCTTGAAACGAGTGCTCTGTCAAGACCTCCCATCTAAAGAAGACTGATGACACATGTGAGATGTTACTGGCACACAGCACTACAGCGCCTGGGAAGAATTCCTGCCTGGTTCAGCTCCTCAGGAGCAGGCGCCCCTGCTCCAGTGCCTGCGAGTCTGCTGCATCGTAAGCCACACACCTCTATTCTCTTCAAGAAAAGTAAGTTAAAAACATGGAAAATAAAATAAAATAAAATAAAACGGTTAGTGACCTCAAGGAGTGTAAGGTGTCCTGGCCAGGGAAAGGTCGGTCAGTCTGGGTACTCTGAGCCAAGCTAGGCCAAGGCAGGATGGGATTATAGACTCTCTGAGATTATACACTGTTAATTCGCCACCTCGGCTGCTCCGGAGGAGCCATATGTTCTCATGCCCTCCCACGAGTGGTGAGAAGACAGTGCAGAACATCGCACGCCGTTTTGGGGGCAAGCCGTCATCGGCTGCCTATCACGCTCTTGACCTACCTGCTCCCCCCAGCCTCCGCCGCAGCGATACCAGCTCCCCCTTGTTTTATCGTGAGCCCAACCCCGTGAGCAATCATTTTTGGTGAGAGCTCGCCCCAGCCTGCATCTCTGGTGCCACATTTCGTTTTCTTTGCAAGGGATTTAATTTTGGCTTTCCAGAAAGAGGAGAGGAGCGCCCAGCTGCGTGCTCCCTCCCTCCAGAAGGCAGCAAAACATGGTTTTTTGGATCACTGGCCCCTGAGAGAGCCTTAAGATCACACGGTTCATTTTGTTGGTCTGGCTCGCCAACTGCAAAGTAAACACAGGCGATACAGAAAGCAGAATAATGCAGGAAATTACCGTCTAAATAAATCATTAAAATAAACCATTAGAAATGGATGCTCTGAGTCAGGTATATTATTTAGTGTAATCCTGTTTATTTGCAAAATACATCCAGATGTCTTCTTTCCACACTTGCAACGAGCATCAAAGGGCATTTTCCCAGCCCAGAGCTCCCACATACAACACCGCAGTCAGCTCTCTGCCCAACAAGATGCATCTTTTAGCTTTCTCTCAGGGTCCTGCTCTTAACTCACTTTCCAGACTGCCTGACAGCCCTTTTGTTGTAGCAGCTTTTTGAGTTGCGAAAGCAGTGTCCTGGGCTCTGATCTTCAGTCACTTTCCTTACTTCTGTCCTACTCGGCACCTTCACCTACCGTTTGCTGTTGGGTTTGGCAGACGGTGGTGGGGGGGGTAATTTCTCTAGGGAACAAGAAAGTTTTAGGGGGATTCACTGACTTAAGAAAAAAAATAATATTTGTGGATTTGAAACTCTTGTGAGGACAGTCATTAGTGTCTTTACTAACACTGGGCTGCTACATTTCTTGGCTTTCAGCACATTTCTGGCCCATTGTGGGATAAAAAATTTTTTAATAAACGCGCTGTTGGTGAAAAACTGCTTTTAAGGCATAGACCATGTAAGGATTTCAGTCTCAGATAGAGGTCTGCAAAGTTTGTCCTCCTAAATAACCAAGGAGCATGAACGTTTGTGCTTCATGTGTCCTTTAATAATAAAGTGTAGGGGGTGAGTAACCTCACCATACCTGTTTGAGGTTCTGCAATACCCATGTAGAAACAAACCCTCTTTTATTGCTCGGTTCATGCATTGGTTTGCCTTCCTTTTAATTCACAAATCCTGTCACACCATCAACAGCCTTCACTCTTGCAAATGGCTCTGCCTGGGAAACAAGGTGCTGACCCTGCTCTGGCACCGAAGCACTTCCATCACCAAGGCCCTCAGTGCAGGAGCAGTCATTTTGGCAAAGCCTCCTCATGGTCTTTCAAACCACATTTTAGCTCTAGTGCCATTCATGCTGGTCCCAGTGCTCACTGCATTGGGTTGGGTTATTGCCATTGACTCCTGTGAGCTCCCAGGTCATGCTCTTGGTGAATGGAGCTAAAGGCGTTGGTCAAAATGGACCATGGGACAATAACCGCAGATATGGGCACTGATGTCACTTCTGCATAATTAACCCCTCTGTGCACTGTTGCCTTTTGTCTGAGAATATGTGAACATTGATTATGGAGTGGGAATGAATCAATGGAATTTTCCATAATATTCAAGCATATTAAAAATGCATCGACATATCCCGGGTTCTTTAACCAGATTTATGCAACTCATTTTAGGCTGAACTCCTACTGAACTCTCTTCCAGTTTTGCTGGAGTAAGAATGGAACACCAATGTCTGAACACCTCTAGATGCACATTTACGAGTTTTAAAAATCGACGATTTTTACCCTAGAATTTAATGTAAAAATTAGACAGACTGATCTATTTTCTATTGGTAAAATCTACAAGACACTGAATATTTGATCTGATTATTTTGTTTTTGTGTTTGGGACTAAATAAATGGGGACTATAGGTAAAACAGAGATTGCATGTTCAGTTCCCATTAATGCTAGTGGGAATCGCAATCCCAAAGACTTCATGCATTCGTAGGAAAGCAAAATCTCTGCCTTGTTTTTCTAGCAAATGTACCATATACTCTCAGTATTTAACACAGAGATATATGGCTTTTCATAAGTTAAAGAAGAGTTAAAACAATATGTGAACCTTGAGATTAAAAAAAAAAGAGAAAAAGCAACAGAAACGAGGAGGAATCTGACAGTTGAACTGAGTCAACTGCGTAGATTAGATAGGGAGAGGAAATTAGAACTAGCACAAAATGCTAACAAGCACAGAACAAATAAATGGATAACAGGAAGGGAACTGAACCAATATAAACAGCTGCAAAGGGTATTGTTGGCAGGATTTCAGGCCTAGCAGTTTGAAGAGGACAGAAACATTTCATTGTTGAGCAGTATTTTTTAAAAGATGTTTTACCTCAACATAATTATATTTGAAAAATATTTTCAAAATCACAAGCTTCCTGTAACCATGGGACTGCTGAATAAGCCTGGGCTTTCTCTAGGTCTTCCCTCCACTGGGGAAGGAAAAAGGAATTGTATTTGCCTTGTTCTCAACTGTCAGACTGCAAGGAGACCGTAACAGTACCTATGTGAGATGGCATGCTGTCCCCTGACACTCGGACAGTTCTCTCCCACGTTCATGGTGTCTCCATGTTTTGTGGCTTTCTCACATTGGTCAGTCCTGAAGATATTTGAGCCTACCACAGAGGTCAGGTCCATCAATACAATACCACAAGTTTTATTAGCATTTTTTTTAAGAAGTCTCCTCTTGGGTGAGATAGGTGAGAATTATTTTTTTCCCAGTCACTCCTATGCTGCACGAGACTTTAGGTTCCTTTTGCAGGTCTGCAGCTATTGATGGTTTTCCACAACATGGACCTGCAGAGCATCAACACTTATGGAGAGGGCAGACAGGACAAATGGCAGTTTCCAAACAGCAGAAACAGAAATCCTGATGAGCTGCCTCTTCTGGACTCAGCCTGAGGTGAGGCTACAGTCTTCCAGCCAAGAAAAGGGCACTGGCTGCTGCTGGACAAAGACTAAGGGATTGCTGAAGTAATGCAATATGACTGTCTCTAGTTAATGACAGTCACCAGGAAGTCAATATTGGTGACTATTCTGCTGTATCGGAATATTCTCATGATATTCTGTTAATATGTTGTACAAGATTTTGGCTGAAGCAAGCAAAGCATGCCTAAAGCTAAGGCTGCCACAGCCTTGGAGGTAGACCTGATGCTCACTTGTAACACACTAGTGGAGCAGCAGTCTTCTAGACATTAAATTCAAAAATTACTTTTTTTAAGATAGCAGATTAGTAGCTAGACATGTAAACAAGCCATATGCTTAACACTTTTTTTCAAAGCTTTTTCATTTGTTCTTTTTTAATTATTTTTCCCACACACAACTCTTTTTCACAGGGTTTCTGTGAAGACAGACCTCTCCAGACACATCTGGCTGGTTATTCAATTTCATAATAATTTCTGGATTATAACCTTATATTTATACACATATTAAGTTTATTAATCAATAACCTTATTAAAATGCTTTTGATTTCTACTACTGAATTTTTTTCTTTACTATGCATCCTCCTGTTAATGCCAATGAAGGTGAACTTCTCACAGGTTTGATTTTAGAGGTTTGATCTTTGCCTAGAAGAGATTGCATTTTAACTTCTTATTGAATGTATTCAGATTCTGTGTCATATATTTCTTTCTGTATTTTGGTTGTTCTTAGTCCAGGTAAGACTGCCCTAACAACGTAGAAGCCCTCAGTGGGCTATTTCCAAAAATATCAGGCAACTGTCTGCTTTTAGAGGGCCTTTAGCTGCTGTCTATCTCTTTAGGTGGCTAACATAGTTTAAAAAACCTGGACAAGGTCCCTCCACAAAGCCCATTGATAGGGAAATATAAAGAATTGTAAGTATGCAGTGTTAGAACAGCTTCACAAAGAGTACATGTATGATACTCAAAATTTTAAAACTATTCTGTTTTGATTTGTCTTGTAGGCCAGAGGACACATAAGAAAATGTCCTTCATAGCTCTGAGATTACAATCAATTTTTTTTCATATTCCCAAGAGAATTCTCCTTTAGATTTTCTTTCCTTGAGTGTATATGCTGGGAAAGTCAACAATTCAAAGTAAGCCTCTTGGGTTCTACCACAAAACAAACAAACAAAAAAGTTTAGAAATTGAGGAAACATAGTAGAACTGACTTTCTTTTTCCTGCTGACTCTGTAGGAATGATCACTGATGATGTTGTAAAGCACTAAGCAGTCACCTCCACTTACAAAAATAATAAAAATCAAGTAACCTGACATGCATATTAGGAAGTCTGAGATGCTTTGAAAACCAAAGATGACAAGACTCCCTCTGCAATTCCATATTGTAATGAAATGAGCATAGGAATGAGAATCCAGAATAACTGAATTCTAGTTCGATTTCTACTCCCCATATGTTTGAAATGTACCTCATGCTTATGCAGCACAACATTTACATACTTAATTTTTAAAAACCACAGCATTCTAGCAAAGCTTTATTCCTGTGCGTTGCTCATATGTATATGTAAAACTTGTTTCTCCTTTAACAAAGATCATTGGAATCACAGCACTTGACACAAAAGTGAAAGATATTCTGTGTACACAGACCCAGGCGGCGCTGTTAGAAAATAATCTTATTATGGGGCAACGCTGGTGTTATATTTTCATCTGATTGTTATGCTACAAGGGTGACGCAGGAAAAACAAGTGAATACATGATTGTGGAAGCAAAACATTTTCAGAGACTGCTTACTCCTGCAGGCTTGTGTGTTCATGGGTATATTTTTAGCCATATTTCATCCCTGTTGTAGCCAAAACTAGCTCGTGACAGTCCAACCACTTTTTTGGAAAAAGGTTGTTTTTGTTTCACCGAGAGTCACTATTCTCTGCCCGTCTGCAGTGCAAAGAGAACAATATCGCAGCATTTGGGAACTCATGTTTGGGGGAATCATTTAGCTCTTTCTGAACAGTTAATAGTAAATGCACAGGCCAAAGCTTAGCATTGAAAATTGGATGGGTGATGAAGGATGATGAAGCACAAAGGTCTAGAGGCAAGGCATTGACCTCCCGACTCGGCCAGAGACCTGCACAGCTCTTTATTGCATTTACTTTGGGCTGTTTCTAGCTGAAACGAGGAACCTAAAGGGCAATACCAGGTCTGAGAAGCTGCAGCCAGAAACTGCAGGGCTATCGTGATGGTGCAGAGGTCGAGAGGAAGAGTCTGAACTGCAGCAGCGTTTTCACAGAGACACTGTCGTCCAGCTGGTTCATTTGACGCACTCGGTAACAGAATCTAGTACAAAAGGAATATTTAGGGAAGGAAGAAAAAAAAAAAAAAGAAAAAAAAAAAAAAAAAAAGCTCTTTGGTAACTCTGGGCTTTGTTTCAGCCTGTAACTAACTCCAGTTACAGGAAGTATACAGTGAAAGATCAAAGTAAGAGACACTAAGTGAGCCTGTTGAAATGAAGTGTTACAGGCATATGTTCCTCATCTCACAGCTCCGTCGACTGGGTGCTGTAACAGCTGGGACACAAGAAAAACGTTTCAGGCAGATTCAGCAGAAGAGCCTGTACTTCATTTGGCCAGCTCAGAGCCTGCATCTTCACCGAAGGACTGCAGCAGCTCCACGGAGGGATGCTTTTTTCTTTTTTTTTTTTTTTTTTCCTTTTTTCCCTTTTTTTTTTTTTTTTTTTTTGCAGCGCATGGGCTACGTGCGAGGAGTTTATTCCCGCTAATTGCTTTTACATAAACCAGCACCACACCTCGCTGGGTGGCAAGTGGCCAGCGTGACTCACAAGTCACCGGCCTTGGGATGCGCGTCCCGCCCCCGGCACGAAGAGCATCATGAGCTAGAGGGCTGCGGGATGCAGGTCCTTGGTTGCCCTCCCACCTCCCAAAGTGGGAATGAGGTCCCTCCAGGAGGCCACGTCCTCTTTACAGCTCTTTACAGGGGACACAACACCCCTGAGCACACAGTCAGCCGGTGCAGTCACAGCAAATTAGGGCGATTTGTGCACTGGCTGAATTTGCCAATTAATTGCCTTGGCCATCAAGAGCGCCAGGGTCAGCTGGATGAGGCTGGGGGCTAGGAGAAGGGGGGTCTCCTGCTCATTCAGCCCTGTGCCCTAAGGCAAAGGGAGCTTGTCCCTCTGCCCTTCCCAAGTCGTCTCTGCCCCTGGTCCAGAGGGCAAGCATCCTTCGTGGTGACCATCACCAGCCCAGGCTCGCCCAGGTACAAGGTTTACGCTGTTTTCCCCAGATTTTTAGAGGAGAATGAAATCATGACATCTTTCTGCTGTGGGAACTCTGTAGTGCATAAGCATCTGTTTTGTGAGGTTACACTATACTGGATATTAAACATATTCGCACCACACCTGGTGCAAAACTGTCTGAAAAGCCATCAGGCTGCGCCAATACAGCTAATTGTTGCTATTCCTCATTAATAACTTCTAGCATCTAGTGATATTTGGATTCTAGAAATCAGGTTCACACATGCTGTCTGTCTCCCAGGCCACGACATCCTCATGTTTGCATTGGTATTTCTGTCTGGACTTTTCTAGCTGGGAAAGGCACTGCAGAGGCAGGAAGGATTTTAAAGTGCAAATATGTGTACTTGAGGTGGTTAATTTCTGTACAGTATGAAATCCTCCGTGTTAGAAGCCACACTACTGATGGGGGCTTTAATATAAACTTACAGGTGAACATAAAGAAGGTTAGATAAGACAGAAATTGTAGAAGCAAATATAGTCCAGGTATTTAGAAGATCAGAGAGTGGCTCATGCTGTGTTGTAATATCTTCCTGACTTTTTGCGGATCCTCCAGACTATTATGTGACAGCTTAACTTCTCACCAAGTAATATTAATCACTTCTTAATCAAGGTATATTGGTTTTCAGCTTAAGACTGAAGAGAACTATTTAACAATATAGCTTTTTTTAAAAGGGTGGAATAATTCTCTGGCAGGGGTGGGAAGGGTGAATCTTTATTTATCTGAAGAATTAATATGTTTTCGACAAGCAAGGAATATTTTTTTTACCCCCCCCCCCAAATCCAACCCCTGCCTGGCTTCCTGAAATTAAAATCTAATCACAGAGACTCAGCACGCTAAGTGCTGCCATTGCAGGCAGCGTGCTTTGTAACATGCAAATTTGAGGCGAGTTTTATTTAAATGAAGTCCAAATCCCGGTTTAAAAACAATTCTGTTACCATAGCTAATTGCTGCATGTGACTAGCGCTGTTAGTTCTTCTTTATGCCTCTTGGTTCAGCCTGGCGCTGTACAGTAAGTGATTTGGCAGTACTGTACCCGCAGCTCTGCCAAGAAATCAGCAACATTTACTTCTTGATTTCTGAAGTGAATCTGTATTTAGTGGGATTTTTTTTTTTTTTTTTTTTTTGGAAGAAATCTGATCGGTTTTCGTGTGCCTGAAAGCAGCGCTGGCAACAGGGGTTGTCTGAAAACCCCCCTGTACCGACAAACCAGCATAACTCCATAACTCCCAAATCAAAATAGGGCCATTTGTACATGGTTATGAAGGAGGTTTTATGTGTTTGCTTACAGATATCTGCAACTTTAACACACAAGGTGTTAATACGGCCTCAGAGAATGCAGTCACCACGCTAAACAGGGGTTTTTTTTTGGCTTGCATGCAGATGCAAAAAGGGAGGTTGCAGTCACGGGGCTATCAAGACACTGTCTAAGTTTCCCGATATAAACATACCAATTATTTCAACCTTTGAGGGAGCTCTGCTTCTTAAAATCAATGGTACTTTACATTCCTCGATGTGACTTATATTTGAATCTCTTAAGCAGAGGCTGACAGCTTTTGCCAAAGCGTAATGAATTGCTTACCCGTGATTTCCTGTTTTCTCAACTGATATGAAAAACACAGAGCAGGTTTACTAAAATGCAAAAATAGTATTTTTGCAGCCTGCTTTTTAAAAGGCAACTTACAAAGGATATATTTTCTGTGTAAATACTATTTTAAAGTTTCTAGGTTTCATTGACTCTAAATCCTTCTTACCTTTTATTATTATTACCCTAAGAAGAGTCTGGCAGTTTCCAAAGCATAAAAGCTGCAAATGAACTTATTTTTATACCAATACAGCACCGTCGATTTTATTTCAAAAGTAAAGCGTTCATCAAAGCAACATACATCAAAAATGCAGACGTGTGAAAGAGTGAGTTTTCCCTGATGGGAAGGACAAGGTGTATTTCAAGCCACCTAGGTCCTGAGAGGATGTTTATAGGTGCAGACAACACACACTGTTAGCTTAATCTCTGTTTACAAACTGCTGGGTTGAGAGGGCAGAGCCTGTTTATTCTGTTTCGTGTCTCCTGACAACTCGAAGCTTTCTGTTAATGGTACCTATCAGTGATGAGGGCAGGAGGGAAAGTCATGAAAAGCTCTTGGCAGAGTAAGGCAAAACACTCCAGCTGAGAGCCTGAGAAGTTATCGTCCAGGTGCATGACTTTTAGACTTTGGAGCAGCTGAGAAGATTGCCCTTGGGGAAAAAAAAAAAAAAAAAAAAAGTTGTAAATTTTAAAATGAGCCCAAAGCATGCTGGCACAGCAGTTTGGGAGCTTATTCAGGACCGCATAGATACATATGCCATGGAGACGTTCAATAAAGCTATTAGCTATGTATCTTGATATCAATTCTCAACACTTTGATTCAAGGAGAAGCCAGTAATGAGGGACAGAGGACAACTTTCCAGGTTGATTAGTTTGGTTTCTTTGACTTTATGGGAAAGACCTATTGAGTTTTTTGTTCCAGGACATTGCTTCTTGTCAAAGGTAACGATAAAACATCAGTAAACATCCTAAATGATAGTGGCAGGCAGAATCATGAAAGCATTTCATAGACAAAATGTACTGAAGAAATGTACCAACGACCCCAAGACAAATGCCTTACCCATGCTCCTGCAGACACTGACCTTTGTTTTTTGTGTAGCCTTGAGACCCCCACCTAAAAACATCCCCTTTCATTCAGTCAGATCTGGAGATTTTAACATGATGCTTAAAAGCTTGAACTGTGGTAAATAAAGCATTTGGTAGAGCACTTTTGGGGAATGGGCTACTTCAAATGCACAAAGATATTCTGATTAGTTTTCAATCCTTCTCTTTCCTCAAAATATCACTAATGAATCAGGATATCATTTCTCAAGGTACACAATTTGTGACCATACTACAGCTGAAACAACATTGTTTTTAGGAGTCCTTGAGCCTGACTTCAGGAAGCAGTTAATTAGATATTTTAAGCTTAAAAAAAAAAAAAAATTGAATTCACAAAATTTCTTAAATTGCTGTTTTTCATTAAAAAGCAATCACACCCGCAACCCTATGGGCATTGACAGCCCTGGGTGCAGCCAAACTGTGCAGAAGAGAAAGCAGCTGCTGGGAAGCTGCTCTGAAAAGCCCGTCTCCAGTGCAGGGCACAGGCCAGGCTGGGTTTGGGCACGAGCCACAGGAAGCCAGGGACCAGCAGAGAAATCCAGGGACCAGCAAAGTGATCCAGGGCCATCCATGGATGTCAGCCTGCCCCGCGATGGCCATGTGGAAATTGTTCAGTTTGGCTCAAGCTGACATTCACTCTGAATACTAATGATGGTCATTTAAGTAGAAGCAACATTACCTGCCTCACCAACAACACTTTTAGCAGAAATTCAGGTTATAAAGGAGGGCGTGGAGCTAGCTGCTGTCTTGGTTGGCTGGAGTGGAGACTGAGATAGTCAACCTCCCCCCACCATCTATGTTCAAATTTACCCTCAGTTCTTGTGTATGGGTGGGAAAAAGCGTGCATAGCTCTTTTCCATCAACTCCCCATGCTTTGTGGATATCAAAAAACAGAACAGGTTTAGTGTGCTCTCCTTGGTCACAAAACCAGCAAGTCCACCTCGCCCAGTCAATTACATGAGCATATGGGCACAGCCCTAATACATTGGGTTTAATTCTAGGATTTAAAAGCAAATAATAAACCAGCTATTTTTCATTCTTAATATTGTATTAATTCTTTACTAATTTTTACAAAAATAATTTCAGAATAAAAAATTACCTTCTCTAGATTGCGAGTAGTGAACCGAATAAAAGGGAAAGCAGAGCAGGGAAGGTTTCTATGGCATAAATTAAATTTTGCATGCCACATCGGATGTGAGATCTTAACTATATTTGAAGATATTATGTGTTGAAGGCTGTATGACACACAGTTGATATGTCATCTAACTCATCTGAGATCAGTGCTCTCCTTTGATACAAGCTTAGAAGTGTATATCCTCATAGATTTCTAAACAGCAAAATGTATAAAAGTAATTTTAAAAGAAAACCCACCCTGTGAGTAACCATTAGATTTCTCTCTCGAGTGTGTGAGACCCTGGTGCCCTTGTATGTTTTAAAATTACCGGTGAGTGGTGCAGCTGAATATTTCTAGATCTGTACACCAGCTAGGGAATTAGAGATCACTGCTGTGGGATTATTTAAATCAGGTCAATTTCAAACTTTAAAACAACTCTTCTTTGGATTGGTATTCATTAACATTACACACCGCTTATTGATCTTGGAGGTCTTCAATGGCCAAGGACAAGGCAGCTGGTCAGAGCAGCTCTTTGATGGAAGAAGTCAGAACAAAAGTGGGATGCTTTCTTTCTGAGGAAGGGGTTGGGTTTTTTTGCTTATCTTCCACCTGCTCCTCAGTAAAAAAAAGGGGAATCTCATTTGCCCTTGACGCCTTATCTTCAGGGTGAGGACATTTTCCAGCTT
The DNA here is from genome assembly GCA_026413425.1 of Tringa solitaria. Classification (NCBI taxonomy): domain Eukaryota; kingdom Metazoa; phylum Chordata; class Aves; order Charadriiformes; family Scolopacidae; genus Tringa; species Tringa solitaria. The sequence goes on from JAOXJM010000019.1 coordinate 78,357,278, forward strand.
GACTTATTCTGCCAGGCACTTCTGCAGTTGCCCTTTCTGCCTGTTTTGCAGGATTATTTTGGTTTTACCAGACACCTTAAGTGTTCCAAGGCAAGAAAATAATAATTTTAATATCATTAGTCTGCTTCTGCTTTTTGGGTGCAGTAGGGTTCTGCTTGGTCTGTAGTAATAGACACTGCCCTGATCAAAACAAGCTAAGGAGAAAGAGGTATCAGCCCACCTGCAACGTGCAACCCAGAAGGAACTGCCAAACTGGCCATTGCTAAAGGAGCCAGTTATGGCCTTTCAGATGCCGTCTCATACCCTTGGTATAACAACTCCTTCATGTATCCTTGTTTTCATTAGCTCACAGTGCCATTCAGTGGATTGAACCAAGATCAAAGCCCCGTTCCGCTGCGTCCCAATAGGCACGTAAGAAACCATCCCTGCCTCAAGAAACCAACATCTAAATAGATGGGACGATCCCACAGCTCAGCAACATAACAAAGATGCCATTTGATTTTTCCCAACATCAGCCAAGTAGGTTCCTGTAGAGCTGGAAATGAACTTAATCCTTCTAGGTCTAATGAACTGTAACTTTCTCTATGCATATACACGCACATATATGTATTTAATTTTTTTTCTGCCTTTTGAAAGCAAGTCTGAGCACATATCTGGATTTTAAAAAAAAAGGTGTTTTGAATCCTCACTGTACAAAAAGCACTTGTGTTCAGGTTTTGTTAGGGAAAACTGGGATAAAACTCTAATTTTCTCCACTCCTTAGTAGGGACTTCTCCATAGCTACTCACTCTTGTGAGAGGACAGATTGTCCTGCAGCTGCCCCCATGACTCCCATCTGCCCGTAGTGTGATGCTGCCCATCACTGTGGGATGAGAGGCAGATGTGATGGGTAGGCAGCAGTAAGCAGAGGTCCTCGCTTCAGCCATAGGCACCTCTGCAGGGATCACAAGTGCCAAACCCACCTTCTGAAACCAGACCTTCAGGACCATGTCACTGTAGACCAGAGGACCAACTTATCCTGGAATGTGATGGAGTTTTATTTTAATTGTTATTTCTATATTTTAGCATCTCATCCTTAGAGACATGTCAACTATAAAGTACATTTCGTATCCTTTTCTGTTGGGATAACATAATTACATCATGCGACATTAAGTGAAATAAATTCACGCTGCCAAGTGCTATAATTAAGACTGTGATGGCCAGCCCATTTTTAAAACCCTCTCTCCAATCATGAGTTTCTGAAAAATTTATCTTGTCTAGCAAACTATATGACATATATCCATGTCAGCGGATGAGAATAATTACTCCGGGTATAATTAATGCAATCTGAAGGGCTTCAATAGTCATGGAGTTATTATGTAACTGCACAATAATTAAATGATCAAGTAACTACTGAGTAATTTCATGGTGATTTGTGCTGTATACGATATTTGCCTTGCACAAACAAACAATGCTGTCATACAATTCAGAGCGGATGTGAGTATCTGCATGTCGATACTGAAAATACATGCCACATTTTTATGATGGCTTGCTCCCGAAACAGTCACTGCTTCTGAGCATATTTTCTGTAAGCATGAAGATCAAGAGCCCTGTCTATTTTTAATGAAAGTGTATATCCATATAAACATAAGCACTTCCATGGGCAAAGATGGAACTGTGTCATTTTTAAGATTTGAAAATATTGAAGATGCAAGACGTAATGATGCACATCTGGGCCCTAAAAATCAGGACGCTGGCCCTGGGGAAGGTTCTTCACAAGCCTGGTCTGTACATGGCGTGGATTACACAGGCCAACTAGTGCTTTAGTGTTCCTGGTTGCAAATCACATACGGAGAGCTCCCTTAGAGCCACAAAGTGCACTTATGTTGGGGAGCAAATCCTGAAGTTCAGTGCTGTACACTGTGGGCAGTCAGACAGTGCTATGAAGAGATCTAACAATCTTTGAAATTCGAGGGTTTAAAAGTGCCATACCTGGATTTTGCATTTGGAAGACCAGACTGGGGCACTCTATTCCGAATTTGGAGAGGAGAGGGTGGTGTCTTTTTTGGTGCATGGGAGCGGTTCTTGCTGGTTTCTCTTTTACATGTATATTAGTTCCTATTATCAAGTGAAACAACAATATAGTGCTAGCAAATACAGTCTGTCATTGAAAAGCTTATCTTTTTTGTTGCAATGAAATCACTACTCTAGTGACACAGATATTATCACCTCACTTTCTGTATTATCTTAATAAAGTGTCTGCCTCTCCCTGTGTCTGAGCATGTGCCTTCAGTAAACAGAAAATGTCATGGGTCGTACTTAAAATGCCTAAATGAATCCAAAGCAGTATGCATTGATTCTAGTTAAATAATTGCATGCATTTTTAGTATGCCTATGTAGTATATACCTGAGCAGAATAATATCTTTAGAGTTCTACTGATGTAGAATCATATCTGTAGAATTCTACCTATGTAGAATAATATCTGGGAGAAGCTTTCTAGCTTCCTTCACATATACTACTGGGCACATACCCATGCCCCAAAAATCTCTTTATGTTTGCAAGTAATCACCCAACAGTCTCAAGACATGGACTTTTAACTTTTCTGGCTCTGGTGTCACGGTGTCCAAAGGGTCCAGAAAGGAGATGAAACAACCATTTCCAGCTCCCTGACAGACCATTTTCTGGGGTTTTGTTTGCTCACAGCTGCCTGCCAAAGAAGTACCAGTGATGGGTACAACAAGGCATGGGGGTGGGGATGGTTGGTTGCTGGTGGATCAAGTGAGAGAAGCGCCTCCCAAAACAGCAATAAGCAACAAAGTTTTGCCCAGCAGACCATTCATAATTCACATACCATGTAAGCTGAGACAAAAACGTGTGAAAGGTATCAGAAGAAGGAGGTCCTGTCTGTTCAAGTAGGCTGTAGATAAGAAATATTTTCAGAAGCTAATCTTGGCAATGCTTTATGTCATCTCCACTCTTGCTTTTGCAACTATTTTTATAAGATTGTATTTAGTCCATGCTGGCTGCAGGGACCAGCGCAGAACTTGGTGATCTGAAACTGCTACCAAACCTTATTCTTAGACTTTGTGCCACAGGCTGTTTGGCTACAAAGGAAAGAAAATAAAAGGAGGAGGAAAGAGAGTAAGAGAAAAAGAGAGGTGACAAGAGGGAGAGGAGATGAGATCACGGGACAAAGGTGCTGACCCAAGGCAGGCTAAAGACCCAGAAGCACATAAGCTACCTCTTCTTCCTAACCTGTCTCCAAGAGAAGGAATGATGAAGCAAAGGAGGTAACAAAACCCAACAAATAGGAGTATTGAAAGGGGGGAGGGAAAAAATACTTGGTTTGAAAGTATTTCAAATTAATATTTCATTGATCTGTGTCAATAGTGATTATTTACTGTTTCTAAATGAAGGCAGTGCATGTAGCATCTATTTTTTCATTCAATTCAGGGACAAAGGTCAACCTCTATTATTTAGCTATTCCTTTTTTACATTAGTGGTGGTTTATTTTCATTTTTATATTATGTTCTTAAATATATTTTACAAATTCCTTAATATACCACACATGAAAAAAAAAAAAACATCTTCTAAAAATGTGAATAATCTTTAGTTATTGTTCAGGGACTAAAGCAATATGTAGGTTGTTTGGTGGTGGTTTTTGGTGAATTCAGTTTATTCCACTGTGTCCTAATACATTGGAGGTATGTTCCTCCCCCTATGGACCAATGGACTTGAGCATGGTTAATGACAGCATTAGTGTTGTTTATCAAATATTTTCTGTGATAAGAAATATTCATGGATCGCAGTTTCTCCATACCAACGTAAACTACTGGCAATGAAGTGTAGGGCTATTTCAAAGAGTTTTTGATGTCTTTCTAAATGTCTTAACTGTAATTACTTATTAACTTGTACCTTTCATTCCCCTGACTTGTGAACACTTTACTTTTGCTTAGTGATGCTGATGATAAGCCTGGCTAATTCTGAGGGTGCCAGTGGAAGCTCCCCCATGGTAATATGCATTGAAAACCTCCCAATAACTCCAGCTGCCTGCTGGGATCTCTCATGAGCTCCCTGAATCCATGACCATACCCTAACCCCTGCTTCTTCTGAGCAAGCAACGTCACCTTAAGAACAGAAGAATCATGGAATCATGGTATTGTTGGAGTTGGAAGGGACCTTCTAGAGATCATCTAGTCCCACTCCCCTGCCAAAGCAGGACTGCCCAGAGCACACCACTCAGGGCTGCATCCAGAAGAGTCTTGAAAATCTCCAAAGAGGACTCCACACCCTCCCTGAGCAGCCTGTTCCAAGGCTCTGACACCCTCACCCGAAAGAAGTTCTTCCTCAGATTCGAGTAGAACTTCCCATGTTCCAGCTTGTGTCTGTTGCTGAAAAGAGTCCGGCTCCATCCTCCCTCAACCCACCCTTCCTTGGAAGCATTAATAAGGTCTCCCCTCAGCCTTCTCTTCTCCAGGCTCAAGAGTCCCAATTCTCTTAGGCTTCCCTCATCAGGGAGATGCTCCGATCCCTCCATCAACTTTGATGCCCTACGTTGGACTCTCTCCAGTAGTTCCCTGACTCTTTTGAACTAGGGAGCCTAGAACTGGACACAGTGCTCCCGTTGTGGCCTCCCCAGTGCAGAGCCGAGGGGCAGAATGACCTCCTTCGACCTGCTGGCCACACTCTTCCCTACACAGCCCGGGATTCCATTGGCCCTGTGGGCCACAAGGGCACGTTGCTGGCTCATGGATAGTTTACTCTTCACCAGGACCCCCAGATCCTTCTCTTCAGAATATACAGGAATATAAGGCATATGCACACCATAATTAGCAAGGGGAAAGGGCAATGCATAACTAAACGGAGCACACCACCTGGACTAAATGATGTCTACACACAGCATCAGTCTCTGCATCCACAGTCCAACCACGCAACAAACCCTCAGGTGGCCACTCTAAGGAGCACAAAGGAGAAGACACAGTGTGGGGGGACTATGCTGTGCTGGTCTCATCAAGGTCATGGCATGCATTTTATTACTGGAGGCTTTTAATTGTGGGAGGGGGAGCTCTTAACCTGGGGGAGAAATGGTTACTCTGAGCCAATTCCTTCTCTTGATTTTTAGAAGAGAGTGCTCATGCAAACTTCAGGAAAGGGGAATTAATATCTCCATGCCTATTTCCAGCCACAACCAGAAGCATGTGTTTGCAATGTTCCCAAAAACTGCCCGCCAGCAGCAACCCAGGCTACTCCTGAAACTGGCAGCCCTGACTGGAGGAGGAACGTACATTCAGTCCTGAACACCCCCCCACACACCCCAAAACAAGAAAGACTACAGATTTGAGGTTAATGCCATGCAGATGTCCCAGGGGGCAATTGTGATGGCCATGAGAATGTCATCTGTAGTACTTCACAAGCCAAAAAGTCTAAACTACTCTCCTTTGCTTGTAGGAGGAGGCAGATTTTCATGACCGGACACTTGGCTGTTTGTGTTACACCAGTGAGGAGCAAGTCTCGGTGACACCATCTGCTCCTTCTTTAATTTTTGTCTTTTTTCTATAAATTAAAATAAAGGAAACTGATCAGATGGAAAAAAAAGAAAAGAAAAACAGGAAAGAAAAAAAAAAGGGGGAAGAAAAAAAAGAGAACAACTACATTCCATGGAAGCCACCACAAACAGAGAGTTACTGTATGAAGACATCCTCAGGAGCAATAAACTACTAGGTGAGAACTCATTGGATTTGAATTCAGTAGAACAAACATCGTATTTAACTCAGGACAGAGATCCTGTTTTGGAGGAATGTTTCTGATAAAGCCAGGTCTGCTGTCTGTCCAGGTGAAGGAATCAGCACATGCAAATAATTCTTTGCGTCCTGCAGAAGAAGTACTGCCATACTTTATCCCTGATCTAAACCTGATCCTTTGCTTCCTCCTCTCATCTTGCACCCCTGGATTCAACCTCCGGCCACTGATGACACAACGCCCCGCATTTACCCCAATGTACACAAGTAGATTAATGATGCAAAGCTGCGCGATTTCCTTTCTGGGGGGCAAATACTGAAATTTATATGTCCTTTGTGAAAGCAGTGTAGCCCCTTTGACAACGCTGCCTTTTTACCTATATGTACCCCTCTCGAAATTCTTAAGTCTGACCATTCTGTTAAACAAGAAACAATTCCCCGTGTGCAAAGTAAGGCAAAAATTAAAAATAAAAAAACCCATCCCTCTTGAATGTCTTAACATTGCATCAGCTTGGGTCTGTTCATTTATCTAGGAATTTATTCCTGATGAAGACAGAAACAGATGTCTATGAATCTTAACAACTGTGATGACAAAATGCTGTATCAGTGCTTCACCAGTTTTTTTTCAAGAAAGCATTGAGAAAGTATTTCTGCAAGCTCTTCTGTCAGGAACACATGTCCTCAGAAGGGAGACAGCTGATTGTTTTCACATACCTGGATCCCAAATTTAGTTGCTATTAAGTTCTTAAACACTTGAAATTCTTAAATCTTCGATGTACATCCTTCTGGTGCATCTGGAGAAACAGAGCGTCCATATTTCTGCAAGTGAGGTTTATGGAAGACGGTGCCGCTGCAAGTAGACAGGACTGAAAAAGTAGTGTGTTATCCTTCCTTTTTGTTTGATTCTTCAGGAGAAGACAATTAAGTAATAAAGGATATATAAGGTAAAAGGACACAGGAATGAAGGAGTGTGACCTGCAAGATAAAATCCTAATTAGATTATCAACACGTGGCCTGGGTACAGTCCCCTCAGAAGTGGTGTGACCTATCAAGCAGCCGGGTGCTTCCTTCTTCTTGGTGGCAAAATAAATTAGTACAAAAGGGATGAAATTTAACAGTATAAAGCGCAAGTCCAGGCACATAAATAGCTGGAATCTGTGGGTATACAGAGGAAGCCGCAAGTAGCAAGCAGCCAAGGAAGAAGAAGACCTCAGTCGTGTAGCTCTGAAAAACCCAAGTGTGCTATAGGATCTGGAAAAGGAAAGAGGAGCATTGATGCTTCCACCCGGGACATCAGTGAAATTATCTATAGAGCCCTGTAATATATCGGTTGTGCACTGCTGAAGAAAATAAAACCAAACTGAAGGAAAGGGGCATTAAGTTAGTCAGGGAAATAATAGGTAAAATTGGAAAGGCGACTGAGGGACCAGGTCAGTGTAGTGGCTCATTTGCGTTTTCAAAGCGGGCTCTGAGTGGGGCCTGAGAGGTTCCCCGTAAATAACTGCGTGTGCAAATAGCAGGGGGAGAGAAAAACCACTTAAGCCATAACACCAAAAGAGAAACACATTTATTTCCACTGTGCATGAGCACTTTTACAGCAGAAATTAGAAGTTTCTAACTATCAAAGCAGCAAGCCTTCAGAACTGAAACACAAGTCAGAAGGGGAAAAAAAATAATATATATAAATAAGTAAAACAGAAAAATTATTTTAAGCAGGACTTGTTTACTTTCAAGAAGGCATTGCACGATGCAAGTGGCAGCAATATCTGGGTCAGAAACTCTTATTTTTCCCACTGCTCCCCTTTTGGGGTATGGTGATTGGTTTGGGCTATTTTTTTCCCCAGGATGATTTTCAGGTTCCTGCCCATTGAGCTGCTGTTTGGGTTTCCCTGTGCTTTGCCTGCCACGAGTCCCTTCTTGCCCCTGTACTCACTTTTCACTTTTATCCTTATAGTTTTAGGCCATGGGAGGAATCGTTCATCTCAGCAAACCTAAATATGTGGGAGGCCAACTTTTGTGCCTTTTTCCTCTGCAAAATCTGTTCCAATCTTCACGCACGACGCCGGCATCAGGCTGCGGTTTTGACGATCGTGTTATGAAAACACGCGCTGTGGGGCTGCAGTGGAATTAATTGGCTCAATGCTGCCAAAATACCCTCTCCAGGAAAACCAGTCACCCCCAAGAACTGCAGCTTTCTGACGGGGGGGGTCTACATACATCTCGGGTTAATTCTGGACGTGCTCTTTTGAGCCGTGCGGGACAATGCCTGAACCCACAAGTCCCCGCAGATCAGGGAAAAGAACATTTAGGCCACAACTGTTTAAATTTATACATTAGGCTTTTTCTGTCCTTTGAGGGCATGCTGAAGGACAGATAGGGAAAGACTGAGAGTCTTCACAGCCAGGTGAAACCCTAATAATTGGCAGGGTGGTTTCTGTTCTTCACATGTTTTTTTCGTCCCAAAAAATAACTGCGACATGATGTTCCCTCTTCCAACCACGTCCATGATGCAGGTCTAAGAAAAACTACATTGTGCCAGCCAGCAAAGCTCAGAAATGTTTTTTAATCCCCTAGCAATGCTGATGATACAGTCTGGAGAACCCACCGGCATTTTGTGGCTTGTGTGTAACTAACGGTCTGTTGTTGAGCACTCGTAGTATTTGAGGAATTCAGATCCAAACACCGTTATTTTATCTCAAACTGAACCGGAGAGCTGTTTGCACAGGAGCTTTAGCTTCAGAGCCCCACGGGAAAGCTAATACTTTGCAGAAAGGTGTCTGGAGACCAAAAGAAATTTTTTCAAGTGTCCGGCGACACGTACCCTCCCGGCTGCGGCGGGAGGCGATGGTCGGGTTCCCACTACAAGCAGCTCAGTCTTTAAAGTCCAGCAGATAAAAGCAGTGGTCAAGCCTCGGAGACTAGATATTCGGGCTTGAAACATAATACAGCATGAAATGGAGAGAAAGGAGATCCTGTGCTTTTAACCAACAGCTCTTTGACAATGAGGCTGAGTGTAAGCAGATGTTGTTGCTGCATAAACAACCAAGTCCTTTGTCCATATCGGCCTTAAGAGCTTAGCTTCTAATGGAGGAGTGGATGGCCTTGATTTACACAGTTCAGCAATAAGGCTGGAAATACCTTTTTATAGCCCTAGAGATAACTATCTCCTTAACACCAGGCATTTTGTGACCACTTTATAACCCTTAAAGATGGCAAATTTACTGTGCAACAAAGCAAATGTTTAAGGGATTTTGCTAACAAGGTTTTCCACCCTTGTCAGAGGCCAGGTCTGAGAGCCAACTTTGGAGTTTAAAGTAAAAGTTCCAGACCTCGAAGCAATTTGTTGGAAGCACTGTGAAGTTACGAGGCCAGGAGGTGAAATACAGAGAAGTTCTTCGAGTCCCTTTTTTTAACCATTCTCCCTCTCTTTGCACCTCAGTCCTGGTTTTTCTGGCTTTTTTGGCATGGTGGACAGGTCATCTGGCTCCATCATGGGCTACCACGGCTTCCATGGGTTTGTTAACACACATCTGAGGTCCATGCTTGTCCAGGAAAAGCTTCTCAGGTCCACATTCTGGCTAAAATATGGGCTGAAGTGAGGGAGGAGGGCAATATCCATCCACTGGACCCGTTCACCAATGGCTTTGCCTCCTGATCCATCTCTGCTCAGGGATGTGGAGATCACACTGTCCCACACCAGGAATTACCTCTTCTATCCTCAAAAGCTGATGTAAAACCACACAACGTGCGTGGCAGCCCTGGGTTCTGGCTGGACAACTCTCTAGGCAGGCAAAGGAAGGCATTTTGTCCATTTTATATCTTGCCTATTTTGCGCTCTGAGCAGACCAGGGTAGGAGAGATGGTTGCACTTTCTCCTCTTGCTCTGGAGCACACGTTGGCTGTTATTTGTTTGTCACGGTATTGCATGTTTAGACTCCAAAACCATAAGTTTGAATAAGAGAGCTGCTTCCTTTTCCTAACAAATGCAGCTTGTTTACAAAAACAAACCACCGAGGCAATAGGAACAGAATGAAGGCAAGTTTTCCGAGCAAAACAGCAATATTGTCATGATTAATCTTTCCGAATGTTGAGACTGATTCCAAGACTTGTTTCCCTGTAAGTCTGTGTTGATTTGCTGATGATAAATGCACATTTCTGACCAGAACACAGAGTGCAAATCATTGTGAAAAAGCACTGGTAAAATACTATGCAAATAACAAGTAACTGGTAACTGTAGGTAAAATCACAGTTTCTGTGATATTTATTACTGCAGATATTAGAAATATACTTTATCGGTTTAAGTGTTGTACGTTTCCTTTTTCAAACATGACAGAAATGCACATTTCTGATCAGAAAAAAGAGTGCAAATTATTGTGAAAAAACGTTGATACAATATTATATAAATAATAAATAACTGGCAACTACAGGTAAAATCGGTACCTGCAATATTTATTACTGTATATATTAGAAATATACTTTATCATTTTAAGTGTTCTGTGTTTTCTTTTCCTTATCCGACAGGATGAAAAAATATTTAACTGGTAATATTATTTAAATGGAATTTTTTTAAAGGGAAGAAATTGCAAGAAGTTGCTTAATATGTAGGTCCTTGCATGTCTCATTGCCACTTTAATATGAGATAACAAGGTTTAAATAAAAGAAGTTGTGGTGTTACTATAAGCAAAATGGGCTTTAAATGATGCTTCAATTTGTATTTCAGTTTTCTTTTCCCACTCTTTGCCTTATATTGCTTTTTTAATTATAGAAACTTTTCAGCCCTGGATTAAATAATGCCCTTAACTTAATATATTTGCCAATTTAAAGAAGTCATGCATAAATCAGAGGATGAGGATGTAAATTCTGAGTCATCTGAGTCATATTTCACCGCCATTTTTCATAAAGAAATGCATTCATTGTTTATTTGAAATCCTTTTACGAAGTTTTCAGACAAAACAAGGTCAAATCACATATAACACCAGATCAACGAAGAGCAAAGGTCAATGGTTCATAATGCTGGTTTTTAAAGGTGGTAGGTCAATGTGCAAAGCCGTAGGATTTTTGAAAATAAAGAAACATCTTGCGCTGGGGATACTGCAAAAGAGAGGTCCTGTTTTAAAGCATTTATTTTAAAAGACAAATACCTCCCTAACAACAAGCCCTTGATGTCTCTGACACAAGAGACATGCAAAAGTCATTAAGGCTGTCCCAGCGGAGCTCCTACAGTTGCTTCACTTTAGGGTGGGTGTGAGTATGCTTAAAATTAAATTACTTTAAAATAAAGTTAGAGCACTAAGCAATATCCTGCTTTTGACTCAGCAGGGTTTCCCGTGAGAAAAGAAAGTGGGCAAAGAGAGCTTAGAAAGACAGACAAACATATTTACCCCTAGGTGGAAGGTACAAATTAAATTAGCTTGCCACAAAAGGGAGATGTTTTCTCCTTCTGTTCAGATGTCATGGTAGTGAGGAAACATCGTCTGGGGCCAAGAAAAATGGCACAAATGCATTCATCTAAGCTACCATTCATCCTGTTCCAAGGTCTAAACAGAGCACATAAAAGAACAGCGCTGCTGAAGCACTTCCTCTCCTTAGTTACCAAATGGGGACTTGCAGAGGAACATGGGAGCGGAGGGTGGGGATATTTCCAGCATGGATTTCGCTATTGTGGTGGGGATGACGGAGGATGTCATAGACCCGATGAGGTTGGACGGGAAATGCCACGGCCCCGATCTGATCCCCTCTCTGCCCAACCACCCGCGGGAGGAAAAGTTTCACGTTGAGCTCTGTGCCCTGCATTGAAAGGTGCACCGCAAAGTTTTCCCCCCTCTCCCTCTCTAAAGCTGGAAAACAACAGTGGCACTTCCTGAGAGTCAAGTATATCTTTTATTGTGCCTCATTAATATGCATGTTTTTGGCACTCAGTAGGGTTCAGCTGGTACGCTTTCCAGTATCTCATTCTTTATTTATATGAGACTGGGAGGTGTGACCTATGGAGCCAGTTGGCTGTCATGAATTGGAATATTCATTAAGCCTTGTGAATTATGCATTGGACCGCTTATAACACCAAGATCCACAGTTGATCCAGCCAGGACTCTTAACGGCTTCTCATTAGGTGGAATGATCCACAGATTGGTAAAAACATACATGTGCGCTGTGCCCTGCAGACATCACTGTGCCAGTAAACCAGGGAAGTGCCTGGGGATTTTGTGACTCATGCTTGACAAAGTCGGTCTAATCCTTGTTTTTGTATTTATTTGAAGAGTTTTTGAGTTGAATTTCTGCTCTTGCAAGTTGCAGTTGCGCTGTGCTCCTCTAGATTTTGAGCTTTCCTTCCAATCGCTCAGCAGCCTGTACAACAAATTGTTTTCTCGTCAGGCTTAGAGGTTTGGATCTGGCAGGAAACCCTCTTTACATAGATACTGAGTGCTATTTTTTGTGCGGAATTCAGTGTTAAGAGAGAACTCCCAAGAATACAGATATTCACAAAAGGGAAACTCTTGCTTGCCTGCAAGGTCATTTCTTATTTCATTTGGATACGTTAAATATCACACAGAGGCTAGATTTGATTTTCAACCAGTTTTGTGTGTGCATTAAGGTTCTATTTGTCTTAGTGCTTAGGAACTAAAGTTGTATACAAAGATTTTATCCTCTAAAGATGTTGGTCAGCATCTTATTTGTATTTTGAAAAGTATCGATTACATATTCTTCTTAAAGCTTATTGTTTACCTAGGGTAGACTTAAAATGGAGGCAAGTGGTTAAAATACACTAAAAGAAAATTCTGGGAAACTTGGTATGTCAAGATTAATGAACGATTTCAAAAGCCTTGGTCACTTTAATAGTATCAACAGGTCTCAGTGCAGAAAAGTTGTCTTGTCACCTTATGACCTTTTAGCTTGATATTTGGAGCTGTGGTATGACTCATGCTAATCAAAACTGTAAGTAAAGGGAAAAAAAAAAAAAAAGAAAAAAACCCAAAACCAAACAAACTCAAAAAACTTCCACTGAAAAGTCTCCATGTGGATTTTCCATTTGCCATGAGGGGGTATGCACTAGATTTAAGCGGTAACGTTTCTGCTGCAGCATACCTGCCAAAGCAAGCAACAGCTCTACGTGAAGCAGCTGGGAGAAGCAAAGCTCTTCTTGCGCAATCTGAATTCACCGCATTGTTTGCGATAAGTTCTGTGGCCTGGCCTGCAAGTGGATAGCCTGATCTATGAAAAGGTCACGGGTGAGCCCTGCGTAAAATGGCATTGTTTACAGTTTTTTTAGTGAAGAGATTAGCTGTCATTTATTTCCACATACCTTAACTGAAGAGCTTTAAAGGTTCCCAGCAAGAGCATGTTCTTTTCTCTTTCTCAGCCTGTCACATACTTGTCAGATTCAATAAAATTCCTTACCTGAATTATGCAGATGAGGTTTTGTTGTGTCCAGCACCCATCATTGTTCATCTCCACTACAGCTGAAACTTCTAGCAGCCCTCTTGCTTATACTGCCTGATTTCAGCACTCCTTAGGTCAAGACCTTTCAACCTCAGGGCTTGACTTATGCCACAACCATTTGACAAATCGCCCAGGCCTTCACAAAAGCTGGTTGAGCTCCAAAGTGACTGCTCTCTATACACCACTGTTTCACTGTTTTGACATTTCCTTCTCACTTTTCCCCTCAGTAATTAGACAAAGGAAGAAAAAGACATTTGTGTCCAAGGAATGCTTTCATTTAGGGCTGTGATAAATGGCTACCCTTTCCAAGGAGCTACGGACCCACTGCAGGAGAAAGTTTCTTCACAAGGAAGCTGAGTGAGGACAACTACCCTGTTTCTGCCTTGGGGAGCAAGAGGGTGTGTGGGACACACAGCATCTTCCACTGTAAGACCTGCACAGCACATCTCTTGATCTTACGTAGCTTTTTCATCCAGACAATATAATGGATTTGGACAAGTTGTCCAGATTCCATCTCCATTCATCCTTCATAAGTTGGCGTAGGACAATGTAACATGTTCGGCATAATGGATGGAATAGAAGATTAAGCTGGTCTAAAACATAAATGATGGAAATAAATGAAAGCATGCTTCTTCCATTTTTTTAAGAATTCTATTTTTTATAGGATGGACAGAAGAGACAGGAACTTTTAATCCCGACTCTGACACTGATTCTTTTTCTTTCTCTGGTCAATTTCCCTCTCGGCTTTAGTTTCTCCATATGTGACCTGCAAAATATGAGTAAGATATTTATATCCTTTGTAAAATGTTTGGGAATCTTTAAATGAAGAGCTCTGTGTGAAGCACAAGGCATTATTAGAAGCAGCAGCAGTTGTGGCATCATTCTTCTACTGAGTGTCTCCGATTTAAAGCACTGCTTAATCCAGAAGAGCTCATTCTCATCAAAGCACGTTAACCCCTGCTGCCCATAATTTTTCACAAATTTCTCCTGAAATAACACTAATTTATTGGACTATCAGTGATTTGACATATTAGTGGAGCATGACAAATTTGAAAGTATTTTCAAGGCATTCAGATCAAGATCTTTCAGTTGCAGAAGTTTGCATGGTTAAAACAGAACTGGCATTCTAAAGCCAAATATTTCTTAATAGAGAGAACTTATGTCAACCATATTTTTATAAGCTTCTTTCAGATTATTGTGCTAATGCTTATTGTTCCATTGGGAAGAATGGCTGCCAAACACGTAAAATAATTGAAACTGCATGTGACTCAGTTGTTAGAGCCGCAGTGAGGAATTAGCGTGTTACAATTCATGGTATGGTTAATCTGTCTCTTCTGTTCATGGTAATGCATTAATCAGAACATTACCAAATCACATTACCAAATCACTCAAATTATTTTTATGATCTGATACTACATTAGAATTAATAAACCAACAAAGCTGCCCTTGGAGTTCTGCGTATGATATATGGCTCTTTTCTACAAGGCTTGTAATTAAGAGCAGGACAAATACAAGAATCTTCTGAGTACTTAATTTGGAGTGGCACAGGACTGCTTTTCTCTGTTTGCAGTATTGCCATCCCGTGACACTACCTGTTCCTCGAGAAACAATGGAGCTGGAGTCCCTGACTTGTAATAGGGAAGGTTAAATGCATTTGCACTGCAATTTCTGTAAAGCAAGAACATAATGGGGGAAACAATTGCACCCAGAGACATCGGCTTTGAGGAAACTGAAGTTTCTCGTGCTGTCCCGTTTCACTTCCCATGTGCATCATGCGAACAAATCCATAATGTAATTATTTTGAAAGCAATCCTACTATTAAGTCCCCCAAAATGCATTAATTTAGTTTGATTTCTTTGGCTCTGACAAAGGAAAGGCTCTCTAGAAGTTTCCCATGTTAATGTGCTGGACCGGATAGCCTTGTATACCTGAAATAACACAGCCCCCAGGGCTGGTTGCAGGACACATTCCAGCTCACACTTCCTTCCCAGTACATGCGACTGCATTCAGCAGGGGGGTGGGATGGGGTAGGAAACCATGGGAACTTGGTTGGGAAACCTTTAACTGGTAGAGTATTACTGAAACCGTTAACCGGGCTGAACCAACCGTTGCAAATCTAATGATGCTGGAAAAGCAGAGCAGCCAGGTCTGCATCCCTTTCTCAGGCAAAAAGCCACACCGTCATTAGGATCTCGACCTGCCCGCACTTACTGAGCTCAGTCAGATGCAGAATGATGCCTTCAAAGCAGTCTCTGTGGACTTACACGCTTCACATTTTCAGGGGATGTTCTTGATGTTGTCTTCTTCAGACTTTCCTGAATCCGCATGATCATGTTCTGTGGGACTCAGTGATACTTAACTTTTTTATTAGTTTCCTATGCATATCTTGAATGTCTTCATTGACAATTTTTAAGTCTTAAACCTCCATTTATGATTATATCTTTTGGTTTCCATTAAGAGCAAACCACACAGTGGTCCTAAGGAAGTGCAATAAGCAATAAAATAAAATACCCATCACAGGCTGCCCTGCTGAGAAAGGACTGAGTGCTTTGACACCTTTAGAGAATTTACATTGGTAACTTGTTAATACTTTTGCAAAAAGCATTATATCTATTAGCTCTTTGCACAGCCATAAAAAAAAACAAATTGCTGATAATCTTCTGCTGAACCTCTTTCAACTCTCATTCAGAAATGGAAAGAAATCTAATATCTTATTTTTGGATTTATTAATGTTGGCAACTCGGCATAAATAAGAGGATGAGAGTAACAATTGTGAAAAATACCTTCAAAAATGCTCCTTGAGAGAAAGCATCAACCTTCTCAAAAGTAAATATTGCTCGACTCAGTTCAGTCATCTTAGCTGGAAATAAACAGGTTTCATCACATGTATTATTACATGAAAGCAAGAGATCTAGAGTGGTTTAAGTGCTGGCATCGGCCTATTAGAGCTTTCTATGATCTCAAGAAAGGAACAGCAACCTGCTTCATGAGTTTGTGCCTACCCTTCTACTCTTTTACAGAGCAAAATTAACTAGAAGATTAAAAAAGAAATATGGATTTTGAAGAACTCATTGGTTCATCAGCCTGTTCATCATCTTGCTACCTCTTCCTATGATAAAATGAACTACCTTGTACCTAGACCCACGGTAACTAAACCCAGTTTATACCCAGGTAGTGTAGCTGGTTTGAGCTGGGCCGACGTAATCAGATCTCATTTTTCTGGTCAGTCTGCAGGAAGGCTACAATTAGAGACAGACATAAACCTGGCAAAAACAGTACTAGGGCAGATTCACGCAGCTGAAGAGGCAAGAGAAATGAGCTGGTTGTGCAATGAAAAGTGGTCACTTATGTGTAAGACGCTGAAGTTTGTCATAGAGGAATCCTTTTTTTTCTTATATTTTTTGGAAAAAATCTTCCATGACTGGGATGGGGCCATGGATTTTTTAGAGAATTTTGTACGGATCCACTATTGTATTAGCTTTGGGACACTTTGATAAATGATAGGGCATAGATTTGTAAGCAGGACTACAGATGAAACTTTGTAAAAATCGATCCATGAGTCCAAGCAGCGGTGAGCCTCCAACACTTACAAGAGACACTGCAGAGGTCTAACACCCTTTTTTGTCAGTCACAAAGGGGTTTTCAGCTTGGCTTGTGTTTGTTGAAACAGTTGTGCATGAGAGACATCGACAGATGGATGGCAAGCATAAGGCTACATAGTCTTTGAGCAGTTTCTGCCTCAGATCTCACGGCTAAAAAGTAGAGAGACCTGTTGAAAAAAGAATAGTATAGACTTTGTAAGCAAGAAAACTGTGCAAGGAGGTTGGAGACTGTCTTCAAGAGAGTCTCTGGTTGTATGCCATTTGTTGGTCTTCAATTTGAGAACTAAAAATTCTGATTGTGTTTGGATCAGATAGCTTCACATTGAGGAACCACTTAGCTCCGTGGTGCTCTTTCTTCTGTATGTTACGTAAGATATTAAGTTCTCCTATCTCTTGGCAGAAGAGCAACGTTAAGCTGAAAGAAATGAACTGATGTCTCTGTGGTTTCAGGTCTTTAGGGATCACGACTATACATGTTTTCAGTTGTCTAGGGACAAGTTGATCAGAATTTGTACCTTGCGCTTCATAAAGTTTTGGAATGTTAGTGGAGCCCTACCCATCAATGCAGTCAGGTCCATGTGTGATCTTCTTACTCCTTTGTTAGAAAGATATTTGTTTGCATTCTTGAGTTTCCTTTTAACTAAATAGTCCAATGCAGGTTATCCTTTCTGCTTCCTTTGTTCTTTTCCATATTTATCAAAAGATGTTTCTTTCCAGAATGCCAAAAATTTTCCCAAAGATCAGTTCTTTTTATTTTTTCTCTTAGACCCTCCTAATGCAAGACAGCAAAACAATCTGAAACAATAAATCAATGCAATTTGTAAAAAAACAATGAAATAAGTTAGCTCTATTAGCAATTATTAAAAAAAAAATTAACACTACATGTAAATAAGTACACCTCATGTTTGCAGACAAAATACTACTGGAAAAAGAATCTTTAAGCATGTTTTCTCTCAAAATTCCTTGTATACGCATTTTTAATTATTTTCTGAGACAGAAGACTAAATATAATTGTCACAGCTTCTTTTTGCATGAAGATTATAGTAAATCATGGCAAAGAAGTTTACATTCCTAAGGTGGAGCTGACCCAGACAGTGGTCACCACGGTTCTCTGCACGGCAAAATACAAAACTCAGCTCTGGAAGTACCTGTTTCTACCCATGCCTCAGTTACCAGCAACAGCAGTGCCTTGGTATCCAAAACCTGTTCCTATTTTAACCATGCATAGAAATGCTCCAGCCTTGAACACCTGGTCACATTGCACTCTTCACCTTTCTTTGTTCTTTTAGGATAAGTTTTCTGAGCCTACCCAAAGAATGCATTTTTCCACTGATCACAGTGGAAGATCTTGTCCTGGGCCTGCTCTGGCAGCAAGTCCAATGACCAAGCCTCAGCAGAAGATGCAATGAGATCTGGTTTTCTCTATGCTGAGGAGAGAGGAGGAAGCATCATTATTGGTATGCTAACCACCAAGAGGTTAAGATTTATACAGACAATTAAAAAAGAAGGCAAAGCATCTGGCCATCTAATATAGGACCTTGTATCTGTTTCTGGATCTTTGTGTCAGCCTCCCATGGGTGAAGCTACTGCGTCTCATATCATCGCTGATCCTGCTTGGTTGGGTGCCTGGACAGAACTCACATTTAGGTGAGCTCCTGCAGACAACTTACAGAGATCCACTTAAGAGACTGGGAGATAAATCTTCTAAGCAGCATACCACGAGAGATCACACATCACTACATCTATTTCAAAGTTCATCTGCAAGAGAAGAAAATGGGAGACTGAAGAGATGCTTTCAGTCCGACTTCTTCAAAATCACAACTAAAAATCCCAGTTCTGCAGCTATTATTTGCTAATCCATTGTAACTTCTCTCTTGAAGATTGTGTTTCACCATTTTTGCCATTGTATGGAGGTGCAAATTGCAATATTGGATCAAACTAATGAGTGAAAGCTTGACATTTTCATTATAAAGATCTTTATTACATGCTAAAGGCCTAAAGTTACATAGAAAGATCTTCATCTTTTTAGATGATGCTTCAACTGCGTGTTAGTTCAGAATAAACTACGGTAATCTTGCAGGACCCATCCCAAAAGTCTGATGTTCTTATGAACCACAAAAACTGAATCTTCCCTGTCAGATGTCCTCTAGAGGTTAACACAGAAGGGTGCTCACAGTGGTGAGGTGTACCCCAGGGACATCTCAGCTCCATAACGGGACAGGACCCATCTCTCTCTGTCCCCAGTCAAACACCAGGCTGCTGCCAAACCTGCAGTGCAATGGTGGCATGGACTGCCCATATTCAGGTTCAAAACCATGTGTGGACCAAAACCTGTAGTTCGGCCACCTCTGGTGTATGAAACTAGAGTGTTTTCTTCCCTGTTGACCTTGCAAAACTTGTAGACTCAGATTCTGTTATCCTCCTGCATTTCTGTGAATGGCACATATGACACGTTGTCAAAGGGCTAATGTTTGTAAACTGTGCTGGCCTAACAGGGCATAATAATTAAACATAGATGGGAGAATATTGCGGGAGTTAATTTTGTCATGTTAATTTTCTATTACATTCTTTGAACATAGAGAAGGCTACTTGACACAAGCCATTAATTTGATGGGTTTTTTTCTCAATTTCAAACCTTTTATTTGCACTAGTGGAATGCTTTCAGGACCTCACAACTTCTGTAGTAGGACCAAATTGAGTCCTACATGGAGATAAAAGCAGAGGAACTAGCATTACCTTCAGTGTAGTTATTCTTACCTTACTCCGCTGTTCTAAGAAACATTGTTTTTTAACTCAGCTATGCTTTATACTGACATCCTTTATCTTGAAAGATTTGATGCATCTAAAGGACTTACCATTCTTTGCAATCATACACGTGTCCTAATCCTCAGCTGGTGTAAATCAGGGTAACTACACTGACAGCTTAAGATATGGCCTATGGTGAATGTTGTTCATAACAGCCTCTAACAAGATTGCTGTCATATGAGCTATTCTTCTCTAATACACACGCTACAGATAACAGGTTTGCTGTAGTTCCCTTTCTAAACCACTGAGAAACTGGAAAAACGCCGCATCCTGAACACAGTAAAAGAAATACTTTAAGTGACCAGTGCAATCTACAATTAACTGCAATGGATGGTTGGTAACAATCATTTAATTGCCAAACACTAAATACTAGTCAGTTAAAAGGCTATAAACTGTGATTATTGAATACAATTAAGGTATGCTAGAATAATATTTCCATACAGACAAAGTGTTATGCATCTCATACATTTATAAACTATGGTTTTAATGCATAGTGAAGTGTGAACATACACAGTGTCACAGTTCTACTGACAGCAGCAACATCTGGGTGATTGCATCCTTTAAAACAAGCCGTGTGGAATAGTACTAATTCTCTAATCAGTAAATGGCGTTCTCACTTCTGCCTTTTAGTGACAGAAAATGAAATGAGATTATATTCACTGCGAGGGGGTGGGGAGGGAGAATACAAACTTAGGTAATTTGTGTCTCAAGCCATATTTTACAATAAATATGTTTTAAGTTTTCCGTTCATACTAAAGAAGAAAGAAAAATGCCCAGAAATGATGCACTGCTCTGGACAAGCTTGTATAGGGAAATGCAATTTTTGCTGCACTGCCTGCTATGCCTACTTACGTTTTCCAACCTCTTGTTCACCTAGTAAAAACTACAGATCACCAACTATTAAATGCTGTTAGTAAGTGTGGCTAATGCAAAAGCATTTTTATTTAGTTACACTTGGCTGCCATCAAATCTCTAATTTGTGTTGCCGGGTTTTTCCCTTTTGATCTTTCACTGAAGTTCTGGCATGGAGAATACAGTGAAAAAAAAGCAAAGAAAATTAAAGAGAAATGAAGGAAGGGAGTGCAATAGAGCAGAGTTAGGGAAGGCAGAGAATAGCAAAATGGAAAGGTGTCTTTGAGGCACTAATGTAGGGCTTAAACAAAATAGTGGCAAATTTCTAGAAATGGCGGCGGGAGGGGAGGAAGCAGTTTTGGCAGGAAAAATAAATACTAGAAAGGGGGAAGAAGCAGTTGAGAAAGGAAAGACACAAAAGAAGGAATGTGGAACAGAGAAAGGAAGAGGAGATACTGTAATAAAAGAAATATGAATTGGAGAGGTTTGGGGAAAACTGGGCCATTTGCTTCTGACTTACACACTCTTCTGCTCTTCGTCTGTCTTCATGGATCTCCAATTTTCAGTTGAATTACAGGAGGCAGAAGTGTTAAAATGACTGTTCCTGATCAACACTGAGATTTGCAGACCTTCCGTGGGAATGCAAACTTCAGTGTGATATTTTACAACAAATCTTGAAATTAAATAAGCCTTAGGGAGCTGACAGCCCTCTCCTCGTTTCATGGCTCTGCTGGGGCCTGAGTCACCATTTTAGAGCGTCCTACACCAGGATGCTGAACACCTCACATCCATGATTCATCTGCCTCCTTACTGCCTTCTCACCACACTTCTACCCATGAGCAGACTTCCTTTACAGCTTCCACAATATTCTGTTACTCTATTTAAAGGGTTCCCTTTTCTCACTCTGGATGTAACCATCCTCCATATCTGTCCAAGAGATTCTCCTCTCCAGATTCCAGGTGATGGCTGATTCCAAAAAGCATGTGAGAAGATGAACATCAGCAGAGATGACATGCCTTTGTGGTCTTCCAAATATTTTATGAGCCTTTGCCATGTTCCTGTCCTGTTCTTACATATTTTGAGATATGAGTCAAAGGTCTCCAGTGCCTTTCCAGGAAAGCCATGTGTGGTGCTGTGGAGAAACTCTCATTCCTCAAAGACCTTCAGAAGATTGACTTGGAGCTACCTCAGACTTTCACAATGTCACATGGGCAGAGGTCTCTCTGCAGCCACCCATGTCTTTTCTCTCTTTGTTGTGTGTTTCTAAATGACCATCAAAGTTTCCATTCCAAGTCTCTTGGTTATCATCTTTATGTTGAAATCTTCCTCCTTGTATTTCTCTTTCTTAGCCTATCAGCTGTTCAGGCTTCACCTTTTTTTACCCCCTCCCAATACCATGTTTGACTTGGTGCTGTCACTCTTTCCTCTCTAAACATGTATCTCACAGAAAGGTAATTTCTTCTCCTTACCCTGTCTGAGAAATTTCAGTGCAACATAAAACTGCTGAAATGGCTTACCAGTTTTAGGGTATCATCTTATTTAATGAAGGTGTCTTACTCCAAAATTAAGTTCTCTTGCCAGTTCTGGATAGTTTGAATGCTCTCTTTCTCAGCTTCTTTTCTCAATGAAGCATGGAGTTACTCCTACATCTGATTTTATAGGATCAGGTTTTACAGGACTTCGTTCTTATACAGCTGCTTTTTTGGGCTATGACCCAATTTTCCTTATGACTAAACTTATTTTGTTCTGTCCTACATGCTGATGTCTTCTTCTTCCTTCTCCT
>JAOXJM010000019.1:78508727-78530575 GCA_026413425.1 Tringa solitaria
CCCGTCCTCCTGACACCCTCCCTTTAAGTATTTATAAGCATTGATCAGATCCCCCTCAGCCTTCTCTTCTCCAGACTGAAAAGACTCAAGTCCCTCAGCCTTTCCTTGTAAGAGCCATGCTCCAATCCCTCCATCATCTTTGTGGCCCTCTGCTGTCCTCTCTCCAGCAGTTCCCTGTCCTTCCTGAACCAGGAAGCCCAGAACTGGAGCCAGTGCTCCAGATGGGGCAGAGCAGAGGGGCAGGATGACCTTTCTCCACCTGCTGGTCACACTCTTCCTCATGCACCCCAGGATGCCATTTGCCTTTTTGGCCACAAGGGCACATCGTCGGCTCATGGTCATCCTATTGTCCACCAAGACTCCTAGGTCTTTCTCCTCAGAGGTGCTATCCACAGGCAGCACCCTCAAACCTTAGTTTTACTAGCTTATTGTACCAGGCTAAGCCCATGCAGCAGCTTCTATAACTAGAAACAAGAGCTAATGGCAGGATGGTGATATCAGGGATTGACTTCACTTACTTATTTGCCATTGCTGCATCAGGCAACCATACTATCACCCTTGAAGTTTCCGTAATACAGGGCAACTCAATGGCATCCCGTGTGGCGGCAGCAAGACAATAACCATCCCTTCCACTGTCAGCTTTGTGGTCTGATCATAGGCAAGCTGCAGGTTGGGCAAAACAACTGCTTACCTGCTTGAAGTGGAGATGAAGAATGACCTAGAGTGCATGCTTTACTTTTTTAAGAGGCAATAACTTATTCTCCTAATGATAAAAGGTGATTTATGCAGATGTTTTTCACCAGCTGGAAATGAAGTTATTTGCTTCCTTAACAGTTACTGGGCTGGGAGAGACCTGTGCATTAGCAAGCTGCTCGTTGCCAAAAAATACTTCCTACCGAATGCAAAGAACAAACCAGATTAAATTGTACAGGTTTATTCAAAATGAATTGCACATCAACAGGGTGTTCCGTGGACGAATGAGATTCAGCTTTAAGCTGGAAAAGGAAATCAGCTCCCTGTGTATGGAAAACTGCTCGTCTTGTTCTCCTTTTCTCTGTTTAATATCTTGCCCATCAAGGTTTGTGTCAGTTGTTTTTTGCCGTTTAGTCCAGTTTGCAGGGATGGGATGTTATCTGCATGGGGAACCCCTCGGACCCATCACGGGGACATATGCTCCTGCAAACGGAGGCTCTGTGTCTCATCCTGATGGCAGGAAAGAAGATCTGTGAACAAGCCCACGGCAAAGCTGGTATAAAGTTTAAGATAAACAATGAGATTTAACCACCCCCTGTTTACTCCTAAAGCGAAAAAAAAAAATGCCATTTTCTATATTCTGGTTTTAGCTTTTTTTTTTTTTTTCCCTGTAATCTTTACAAGTGATCTTTCTGTTCTCGCTAAGTGAAAAGATTAAAAAAATACAAGGTTATGTGGGGAGGGGAGGTGAATCACATGGAGCCTTTCATGTATGTTATGCCCCAGGTGTGTAATACAAAATGCTTTGCGGAGCAAGCAGTTCGGATTTGGATTTCAGTGTGAAGGCTGCGCGTGCATACCGGGGGTTTTAAACTCCCCATTTCAAAGGAAAATTATTTAAAGCTTGGGAATACAGCAACATGTTAGCCTAAGGTTTAAAGAACTGCCACTCCGCATCAGCAGATGGAGATTTGGCCTTTGGTCAAAGACTGACTTGTAAATAACCTATTCTTCTATTATTATTTTTTAAACTGTTTCTGTGACTTTTATGTACATTTCCAGAGGGGATGATCAGTTAGGGTTCCCGTTTTTTAAGAAGCCTCCATCAGGACATTTACTGACAGTGAGCACCAGGGTATTTCAGATTTGAGAAGTTGTCCCGAGGCACTGGGTGACCTGATCCCTTAATCCATTTTGGAGGACTGTACTCAGCTAACACGCCATTTATTTTATGTATTCTCTCTGCTAGATT
Source organism: Tringa solitaria (assembly GCA_026413425.1). Lineage (NCBI taxonomy): Eukaryota > Metazoa > Chordata > Aves > Charadriiformes > Scolopacidae > Tringa > Tringa solitaria. The sequence goes on from JAOXJM010000019.1 coordinate 78,510,673, forward strand.
TACTTTTATGTGGGTTTCTTTTGTTCAGATCCCCTGCCTTACTCTGACAGAAGCCAGTGAAGTTTTGATCAGTGCAAAATCAGGACATATTGAATCCTTTCACATTCGAAAAAAATAATGTTTCCGCTCAAATCGAGTGTATGATTCATTCATGGCTGATGTAGAGTTTTATGGGACCTTGAGTGAGCAGCTCTTCGATCCCATGAATTTGCAGGAACTCATGTCTACAGGTCCCACGAAAACACCAGGTTTTTGCAGTCTTCCCCACCACCGACCCTCATAAATATTCAGAACCCCACAACTGCAACACTTCTTGCTTGTATTTAATACAAGAATAAGTAAACGAATATGAAATCTCAGGGAAAATATTTTCATAATTATTATGGAGTAATTTCATATAATAGTTTTGCCTGGTGAAAAACTTAAGCCCAGATAGCTGAGGCTACAGTATGCAAGATCTGCTTTATTGAAAGCCAATTAAAAGCTGCTATAACAACGTTTCTGTTACTTATGACCAGCGTTATAGAGGGCAACAGAAACACAGGTATCAACAGAAAGCAAGTCAATTCTTAAATATGGTGTTAAAGTAGTGAACTCAGTTTCTTGCAGTGTTGCCATTCTGCTTTTTCCCTGCAAATCCCGTGCCATATTTGCCAACATAAGTGGTATTATTGGAGATTTATGCTGACATTACTGAGGTGGTATTTGGCCAGAAGTGTGTATAAATCAGGCAATTTACTATAATCTAGTGTAAAGGGAAAGTCTGTGGGTTTGTTCAGCAGCTGAGTGAGTTCCAGAGGTTGCGCCGAGAACGGTCTTATCAGCGTTCAACATCGGTAGGAAGAAAAAAACACCAACCTGTGAGAAAGCAATGGGTGCTCTGAAAGAGAGAAAAGGGATTTCTTAAGCAAGCAAAGGATCTTCTGGTTTTTTTCTGCCACTTTCCCTTTCCCACTTGTAAACTCGGTGCCCCCCACCCAGTAAACCAAAAGGTTGCCTGTATCACTGTATGCTCCCATTAATTTTGGCAGAGACTGTATACCAAGAGGAAGTGGAGGTTAGACCTCCACAAGAGATAACTGGCTTGAAGGGCTCGTTACCTGGATCAAGGGGCTGTTGCCCACCATGGGTCCCTCGGCCACGGCTGTTTCAGGCAGTAGTTAACGGCTCTGGAAGCAGCCAACCTGCATGGACATGCGCTTCACCCATGTGTCATCCAGCAAAAACACAGACAGGCAAAAAAAAGTGCACTGGTGACAACAAGCAAAATTGGCCCAGTTGCTGTGGGAAGCCCCCAGAGCAACCATGGTAGTTACATGCTCATATGAAAGAAGCAGATGGATAGGCATCACGGGCTTCGTCAAAAAGCTTTGCTCTTGTGGTGGATACACAGTGAAGGCTGGTAAAGTTAAGCATTTCCAGGTGGGATGTTTATATATGTGATGTGAACCTCTCCCATTGTCTTCTGGACTCCTCTCAGTCTTTTCCAAGCTGCAGAGGCTCATATAAAATTTGAAATTAGACCATCGTTTCCCATGGCTGTGCTACATTCAACAAAGGTTGACGGATTAAAGTTCCAAGTGGTTCTAATCTGAGGACCTTCATTGTGAACATGCTCCTGAAGCAATCCTTGCCTGTGACCAAGCTGGTAAATCACCTCTTGAGGTACTGCCTGAACAACTGTGCCAAAACTGCCAATGCTTTGGGAAAAAACAGAACAGTTATTGTTCATGGAAGGTCTCATGTTCAGTTGCTCTGATGGCTGAGATCAGCCAAGTAGGCATGGAAGAGTTGTCAGCAGTTCAATTTTACCCAACTTTGTACTTGTGCAGCCCTGGCCTTCTCCTGAATTTCATTTAAATATTAGCTTGGTTGCAGGGAGAACGTCCCTTGTCTTCTTCTCCCACCATTCTCTGTGAAAATGGTGCTAAAGAAGGCTGTTTCTTCTGGGATGTTTCTGTGTTGATTTACTCAGACTATGCTGACTGATTTCCTGTCATGGCCAAACAGCCACCATAGATTTGAGTGAATATGTCTCCAGCAGTTGTTTTGCTCCCTGTTACTGCAGTATTCACATGATATATGATCCTCTATAGAGGTATGCTCATACGGTCATTTATACTCCTTGTGAAGTAAGAAAGTGTACTACCTTCTGGATGGAGAAATGAAACACAGAAGAGCTAAGGGATTTGCCCCAAGTTAATCACAGAGGTTGTAACAGTTCCAGGAACTGAATCCAATGAAAACTTTAATGTCATAATCACTGGGCTACCCTAACCTAGCCAGGTTAAAGGCGGAAGCTTGACCTGAATGCAACACAAACTGGCAAAAATTCAATATATCACTTTAATTCACTAGTGCAGCTTCTGGTTTATTGTCTCCAAAAATAGTTCTCACTGAAGAAGCCCTATGTTTTATGATATCCTTTGTATATTAATACATCTGTATTAAAACCCTCATCTATCTCAATGTATAGTTATTGAGTAATTCTTAAATAGCACTTTCTTCATCAAGTATGCATTATGTCCTCAATGATGGAATGAAATTACATAATTCTGCAATACAGAATGAGTATGAAAGGGACAGTGTGATCAAGTAACAGCACAATGCCATGTGCTGTTAGCATAGTGCACTAGACCCTGATCAGGGTAATATCCATTTGCTTGAGTACGTCAGAGTTAAATTGGATGGGGAGTTGGTCACATTTTAAGGACAGTGTGCAGCACACAGATGGTCAGCTCATCTTGCAAAGGGAGCAAGACAATGTAGGACCTTAAAACATGTCATAGAATCATAGAATCATAGAATCAGAATCATAGAATCACAGAATGGTTTGGGTTGGAAGGGACTTTCAAGACCATCCAGTGCCACCCCCTGCCCTATGCTGGGACGCCTCCCACCACACCAGGTTGCTCCAAGCCCCCTCCAACCTGGGGGGGTCTCATGGCCCTCACACAAAAGAATCTCTTCCTAATATCTAACCTAAATCTCCCCCCTTTCAATTTAAAACCATTACCCCTCATCCTGTCACTCCGCTCGCTCATAAAGAGTCCCTCCCCATCTCTCCTGTAGGCCCCCTTTAGGTACTGGAAGGATGCCATATCCACAAAAATGACTAGGGAAGAAAAGATCCCAAGTTTTGCAATTGAAAATATGGTCAAGAGCAACGTTCTAGGTGCCACAGAGAACTGGGCTTGGCAAAGAGCATGGTAAAACATTCCCTCTAGCTTTTGAAAGACAGTCCACTTGTTTAGGCTCCAGAGCCTACTAGTTTTGTAGGTCCTATCCAATGCCTTCACCCAACAAGTACAGCACAGATATTACAGTAAGTTACTTCCTTGTACCATGGGTCATCACACCCGTAAGAGAATTGCAGGAGGAAATGATGTTCCTCCTCATCCCAGCTCAACCATTGCCTGTGTTGGGGCCCCGTGATGGACAGAGATGGTGCGAAGAAGCAGTTACTCGATAGTGTTCATCCTCTCTGTGCTGTCACAAGAGTCAGCTGGAGAGGGTATCAAAAGTTGTATTATCAAACCTAGAAAAGAAGCTACAGATGACTTATTTTCAAGTCTCTGTGAATGTATTTCCTCTTTCCTCTTAGGCAAGTAGCTGTAGCAGTTTGGAAGGAGAAAAAACTCTTCTTGAATATACAATAGCCCTGGAAAAGCCCTGAGACTAAATTATAGAAGCAACTAAATATTAATTTGATTCTGAGAAATTTAAGCCAACTTTTGAAGATGTGGTGTTTACTGCAACAGCTGTTTCACTGTTGCAGCCACGTACAAGAGGGGCATTAATAAATTTGCTGAAGCCCAGAGAGAAAAATAAATATAATATGGCAGGAGTTCCAGGCCTTGCATTGTGCATGCTTTCTTAAAGTGTGGGTTAGCTCATGTCTGCCCACGAGAATGCATGTAGAAATACCTTCATTAACAGAGGCTGGTGTAAGGCTTGAATGCAAGGCTTAATAGCCTTTCTGAAATGTTTGGTATCTTTAATTATACCTCTGACTCTTCCAGATATGCATATAAATGTCTAATCCCTTTCAAATCCTATTACTTTCTTGTCCTCCAAGAGCCTCTGTGATAAGGAGTTTCACAGCTTTTATATATCTTGTGTGTAAGACTTTTTTTTTTCCTTTTAATTTATCATTCTTTATTTTTTTCCACCCTTTGGCTTTATTTAATGCCCCCTCACACTTTCCTGATGATCTTTCTAGAGTGGAAATGCATGCATCTGCATGGTCCAGAGTGTTTATTGTTAGATGTTTGCACAGTGTCTCTTCTCATGCTTCTCCTGTCTACGGTAAAGAGTCCCGACTGTTTTCATACTTCAAAACAAAATTTCTTTCCAAGTGGCCATGTAATTCTCAATATCCTTTTAAGGTTCAGCTGAACATGGCCATACCTACTTCCCATATCAGAAAGGTGAAGGAATTTAATAACAAATGAACTCCCACAGAGCAGCTGGCACAAAGTAGGTGTAGCCAATGGATAAAACCAATTCACCTTCGAAAAATTCATTTATTTGCCATAGCTCAGGCACCTGCAATGCCCAGATAGTCTTTTACTAAGGGCTGCAGAGTTAGACAGCCAGAACACCCCCACCAGTAGTGAAATTGATGCTTCCAGTAGGTCTGCTGGATCTTCCCTAAATAGCCCCTGTGCAGTCTGGATTTCAAACAGCTTCAACTAGGAGTAAATCCAAATATTCTGATTTTTAAGATGATATCACAATAGACCCGGTGAGACAGGGCACTTAGGTCTGACCAGAGCCACCACAGGGCTCAACAAGCTAGGGATATTGCCCCGTTCTCTTCCTTCATGATTGCTGTTGATATTACTGTGGAGTTAAGTTGTTGCCTAGTTATTTCCAGTCAATCATATCTCTCTCTTTATTCATAATACGCTGCAGGCAAACCTTTCAAGACTGTCCAGGCATTCTGTTTTTATAGCATCAGGTTCTACATTATCAGAGTTGGTAAGTGAAACCATATGTAATAATAATAATATTGTCTTCTGCGAGGAGGTGGGGACTGTGATGTTGTTTGAGAATAATAATTTTTCACCATATGTGTAACTAATCAGAAGTTAATGTGACAAAACGTTGTATCCCTGAAGAGAAACACAGATAACAATGAGAAGGTCATAGTTCTCTCTTTATTCAAAGAGTCATTCGGAAATTTTGACCTCTTACATTCATACTAGTCTGTTTTATCTAATTCAATATTTCCTTCTATGAGGTTATGATCTAATGCATGAAACTGAATAGCATAATACACTGGACAAAGATTCCTTGACCAGTTAGATTTTTCTATTATTTCTGAATGACTTTGGAATTTTGTTCTTATGCTCTGATCTGTTTCTGAAATTCAGTATAATTTATGAAGTTGCCATGAATTCAAAGTTCTAGTTACCACATTCTGACAATAAACAATTGTATTATGAAGTATTACTTAAGTTTCAGACATCTGCAAAATATATTAGTGCCCGTCTACCACTATTTTTTACAAAGAGGTAGCAGGTTTGCATATAAAATGCTAAAATTAAAAATATGATCAAGTACACTGGTGTTTATATCACTTTAAACTTTGGATTCATGTGTGTGACTGAATTGGACATTCCTCCTTTTTATGTTGTATTGGATTGTACTTTAAATTACAGAATTAAATGCTCAAAGCAGAAACCTTGTCAGTTGCAATGTCACTGAATCAAATGCTGTAAAGATGAAGTATCCCTGCTGTTATTTCTGTCAAAGCCTTCTGGCTATACTTCACATTTGGTGCCTTTATTTGTTCCTCTATTTCTATTTTGCTAAATAAAATGTTGAAGCAACAGCAAACACTGTGAAACACAGACTGTAAATATAAGTGGTGAACTCAGACCGAGGTTGAACCTATGAAACAAACACCGCATGGTTTGGAATTCTCCCCAATTTAGCAAATAAAAGTAGTAATAATTTCCAAAGGAATACACGAACATGTATATCAAAGCTGAACTAGTGGTGTTTTGGCATGTGGGCTATAAAACTGTTATAAAGCAAGGTAATGGAGTCTCAAACTCACATCCCATACCCAAAAGCCTCACAGGAGCTACAGGATGATTTTTGGAGTACTTTCTGGTCTTTCATAGGTCCCTGAGTCTTTTTACCTCCCAGAAACACAATTGTGAGTCGTTTATATTTCTGCTTAATGTTATTCTGAATATACACAGAGGCAGTACTACTCAGAATGAGAGAATATCTTAAGACATTATGTTGTTGCTGCATTATATTTTTCTTAGGTTACAAAGTGCTCTTTTAGAAAACATTCTAAATAATTATGCTTCATTTTGCAAAATAAAAATAGCATCTTGCATTCAGTTGCTATGATTTCTTTCAGGAGAAGAAGCTGTTATGTAGTAGTCAGTGAACAAAGAGCTTTGCAGTTGATCTGATTTACTCTCTGACTTCGTTTTTAAGATGTGCTTCTACCAGCCCTGGACTGAAGTTTTAAAAACCACTGGTCTGGTTATGCCCAAATTTCGCTGAAAAAATTACCTGAAACCGTACACCAAAATAATCCTGCACACCGTAGGATGCCTCTTCTTGGAGGTTCTTGTGTTTTGTAGGGTTTAGCCCTGAAACACTCTTTTCCTGGCAAATTTGCCACGGTCTCATAAGGTAGATTTAGGGGGGGTCTGGCTGCCACTGAACTACAAATTCTGCAAAAAACTGCGTTGTACCTATTTTCCATAGCGTAGCGTAACGGAAAGTACGTACCCTATAAATTCATTTAATTGTGTGTCTTATCTGTATGTCCCACAGCTCTCCACTGGCCAGTCTTTTACACTCTCCTCCTGTGAAGTCCAAAAAAAACTTCCCTGATTCTCAGTGGTCTGCCTGGAGCTGTCGAGGAAGAATGCCTTACTAATTAAATGGTCCCTTGTGCAATTCCTCTGTCACTAATAAGTTGGGTCCCTATGTCAGTTATGGCTCCTGCTTGGTAGTGCCGGAATTTTCTCGAAGGAAAGCAGGTTTGGATACCTAAGCCATGCTCCTCACATGGCTTCCAACAGGCAGGCTTTCAAGAAAAGATGAAATGCTAGTCTCCAAAATTTTTGTTCTAATTCAAGGTGGTATATTTGAATAAATTAGGGACCAAGCTTGCAGCTCGGTAACTTCAGTACTTCATCTTTGGTGCTGGAAGCCTTTAATATTAAACAACATGGTTTCCAAACTGAGAATTTATCCGTATTTTAGACCATGCAGTGTTCAAAGAGAACCATTTGGCTACCAGGAAAAATTTACCTCTATAAGCTAAGTGGAACTTGATTTTTCCCAAATCCTCATTTGTGCTAGACTTTTGAGGGTTACTCATTAAGATGCATGCTTCCTTTGGAAGCACGAGAGTTTTATTTGTCATTGAGCATCGCCTCTCCAAGAATCCGTTGAGAGAATTTTTCCCTGGACGGGCTGAAATAAAGAGCAAGGCACTCAAAACCTGCAGCAGCACTTCTAAACCCAACCTATTCTTGTTTTCTCCGTGCTAACACAAAGTTGTGCTCGGGAAGATCTAAAACAAAGGGATAACTTAAAAATATTCTCAAGCAGGAGAGATGGAACTGAATGCACTTAAAAAGAAATGAATCACAGAGAAAAACTCCTGCCTACATTTCTCAGCCTAGGAAAGTTACTGTGATTCAATTCCTATTCTACAAGCTGGCTCAGCTCTGACCTTGACCCCTTTATCTGAAGCTTCAAGAAGTGAATGCATCTAGAGTGGATGTGGCTTTCTGCTGGCCTGGTAAATTAGACATAACCCCCCAAAATATATTCAGGCACATATTTAGATAGATGCAGAAACAGACAGATGGCTGTAACTTAGCCTATGATCAAAAAGCAAAAAAGAAACAGTCTCAAAAAAAAATCATTTTATTTTTTAACAATTTCTTCTCCACTACTATTTCTAGCCAATTCTTATTCTATATATTCCACAATCTTCAAATATGATTACAGTTTATTAATAATTAATTGATTCTTAATTCCTTTGCTTCTTCTGGCATTCGTAATATCCTGAACAATGATGATATAATCGTGGCCTGGAAGCAAAGAAGACAATCTCTAATTAAAAAATGTTTTATTTTAAATTTTTGAGACTGTCACTTCTTCATATGAGAGATCTTTGCTCACTGCTCAAGACACTCCATGGTAGCATGTGTTATTTTTAATCAAGATATCCCTTTACAGTTACATGATAATCTTCCGGCTCTTACGCTGTGAAAAAGGACCATAACATCAGCATTTAGTGGCTGCGCTTTGTCTTCATTTATATGTTTCACCTTTAAATATTTACTTGACAGCCTACTTGAATTCAAATATACCTGCATTTGGGGGAAATAAAGTGTGCCGTATAACTGAAGCCAGCCATGATTTGTGGAAAATTTACATGAGCAGATTGACATAATTTATGTTCCAAGTTTAACCCGGAGTCAAGAAACAGCAGGTATGAGTCACCCACTATTTGCCTGCGTGTGGTAATGCTCAGTGCAGAAGACATGATCCCAGAAGGAGTTTTCTCTTTTGATGTTGCTTTCTGACCTTGCGGAGTGTGTGAAACTAAATCCTTCATAAAATACGGCAAATCTATAAAGACTTCTGAGTGTATTTTATATGTGTCCAGTTGGTGTTTGACAAGCAGACTATATTTCCCTCCCTGTTTAAAAACTGCTGAAAGAGCTTACACAACGGAGACTCCGTTGGAGGGGAGCACATCACCCTGTCAAGGGCTGAGTGTATATATTAAGAAAGAAGGCAGCTTTCTGGCAAAAAAAAAAGTCCCTGTTCTTCACTGGTCCTTCTGCTAACTTTTATGGGGACACCCCTTAAAAGGGCAGTGTTTGCGAGAGGCAAACACCATGTGCAGCAAGGGGTGGAAGAGTGCCTTCTGAGTTGACCCTTCTCCAAGAGATATGAGCATTATTTGGGACGGGAGGACTTCCAAAACCATCCCTCCTTGTGCCCGGTTGCTGCACGTGTTCCTATCAATGGTCACGGCAGCAAGCGTTTAAAGAGGAGGAGGGCAACTTCCAACCTGAATTGCTAATTAATATCCACATTGTAGACACTTTTAGCAATTTTTTTGTTGTCTTTCCTTCATTTTTCCTCACCTTAAAACAGCTGACAGCAAAGTCAGTGACGACAACCAAAGCCAGGCAAGATAATTTTTTTTTTTTTTACCTCAATTATGTTGCACTTTTAATTATTATTTCTACGTTGAGGAGTGTCAAACACACAATCTGGTGTCAAACTTGCAAGAGTATTTTTGAGAGGCTGTAAGGCTTTGGAAAAGGGGTGCCTAAATATGAATTTAGGTGGCTATTTTCAACATGCAAATTTGGGAAGCGGTGGCGGGCAGCAGGGTACGTATCCTCCTTGCAGCACACAAGCTCAGCCAGCTCAGGGAGCAGAGGAGATGGGGATTACTAAAGTGCATAAGGAATCAGAGGAGGAAGATTATTCATATGCCTATAGACTTGTAATAAGTAAGTAAGTACAGCCTGTTCCTGTTTAAAAAGAAGAATCAGATCATCTTTTTCTTTTTTCCTTTTTTTTTTTTTTTCCCCTGGATGTGTTTGTGAAAATCATAATGTGGGTAATGTCACTGCCGACACAATGCCGGCATCACTCTTTTGTGAGTTCTTCAGACCCAAAGGCACATTAGCATTTCGGTATGTTGCATTCAGATTAGATCTGCAGAATTATTCCTTATTACAGCGCAGGAGCTAAAGTGTCGCCTTGGAGTTTCGAATCCTCCGAACTCGCGGGCTGTTGGCACACCCTGACCGTTTGCTGCTCTGACTTTCATTTTCCACCCCGAGCTGTGCTCACTTAAGTGCTGCCGAGGCTCTTCAAAGCGCTTTGAATGAAACTCTTCATAAAACAAACAAACAAAAAAAAAAAAAAAAAAAAGAAAGAAAACAATTACCGCCAGCCACCAAATGCCCCGGGCTTGACGAAGGGCCAACCTGGAAACCTGCAGGAGGTTCACCAGGCTGAGGAATGGCTCTCACCAAGGTGCTTGATTACTTTAGCGACATCCCTACGCGCTCCGGCATCACCCTCTTTGGAAGCCTGGGATCAACCTGGCTGCTAATTAGAGTGCGGCACCAACCCCGCGTGTGTTTTAGGAGGGATCCGTAAATCCTGGGGCTGTCAGCCCGCTCGAGATCTGAATTCATTATTATAACGAACGCTTCAAGTTGCGTTGCCTCGAGTCGTCCGCCTCGGCCCATCCGAGAGGCTCCGGCTTAGAGGCACTTGCCACGGAAAGGCTCAGCAGCCGATGCTCTTATCGCGGCGTGCCCCAGCGGTAGTCGCCCACCGCAGCCCCTCCGCTGCGATAGGCAAGTCAGAATAAATTTTATAGCGTATTTAAAGCTGAAATTACAAACCCTGGCATACATATGCAGAACCGTTAAGATATTGACTAAGTAGATTAGTATTGGAAAGCGCCTTAATAAAAGAAATCTTCGGCAACTCATGTCGAGATGTTGCAGAAACCCACAGGGGTTAAAAACTTTTTTAAATTATTATTTAATAAGAAGACTGTAGCCTTTCCACAGCAAGTGCTGCCTCCTTACAAGACACATGGCTTCATGAATTCAGCCTTCACAATAACACTGGTCTTTCCCTGCAAAACATTGTGTTAAAAACAGTTGGAATCAGGTGGTTTTTAGCAGTGATGGCCGCTGGTCTCCACCGCTGCTGATGTTAAGGTTTGCTGATGTCAACTGGTACTGGTATTCCAGTTTGGGTTTCATGACACTGCACTTTTGGCTCTGGAGCTGCAGCTGGTGTTCTGTTCCTGAAGCGTAGAGGTGTTGGAGGCATCCCACCTTTCAACCACCTTCAAGTTTACATAATTATCTGGCTGGAATTGGGTGGGTTTTTAGCAACAGGACCAACTGGATGGCCACTGACTCTATCGCTGCTGATGTTAAGGTCTGTTGATGTCAACTGATGTTGGTGTTCAGGTTTGAGTTTCATGGCGCTGCAGGCTTGGGTCTGGAGCTTGCTTCTGTAGAGGCATTGGAGGCATCCCACCTTCCAACCATCTCCAGGTTTGCATTGTTACCTGGCTGGAATTGGGTGGGTTTTAGCAGTGGGACTAACTTGATGGCCACTGGTCTCCACTGCATTCGCCAACACACATGTTCTGTTGTCCGTACCAGGCCATGCATGGGGTTGCCACCTTCCATCTTGCTCATTTAAACCCAGGTGCTTCTCTGATTCCTCTTGTGGCACCACTACCTCCCTCAGTTTGCACTAAATGGAAGTGTTCAAGGCCAGGTTGGATGGGGCTTTGAGCAATCTGGTCTGGTGGGAAGTGACCCTGCCCAGAGCAGAGTGGTTGGAACTGAGTAATCTTTAAGATCTCTTCCAACCCAAACCATTCTGTGATTTTGATTCTAAATATTGCCATAAGACCATTTTAACCACTGGCCCAGCAGAAACAAGGCAGCCAAGTTTGGTCTTTGGGTAGGTAACTACATAAACCTAAAGGTGGTTGACAAGTGGGACACCTCTGATGCCTCTACGTTTCGGGAGGAGAAAACCAGCTGCAGCTCCAGAGCCAAGACTGCAGCCTCGTGAAACCCAAACCTGAGCATCAGCAGCAGTTAGGTCATGGGGAAGTCAATGCACTTTAAAAATTACAGTTTAAATTTAATGCACGCTTCTGTCTCCCTGGTCTGCCATTGTGCAAAACCAAACCACAGCTGGCTGAAGCCAAATAAAGAGCCAGGTCCCCCCGTGCTGCACGCACAGCGCGAGCCTCCTTGAAGGTGGTAGGACTAATGGAGTGCGTAAGGTGAACAGAATGTAGCGCAAATATTTTGCTTCGCGTTACTTGCAAATACCATGTCATGAAAGGGGAATTTCACACCTCACTTATTAATATTGTAGCCAAGAAATAAGAAATACATTTGCCTTCGGCAGACTCAGTTTTCCCAATTGCTGGTTCAGCTGAATCTCCCCTAGAACAATATTTATGTAGGCCCTACAGATGAAGAAATGTCTTATCCAGTCCGGATGTATGAATTTCAAGATGCCTTTAATACCCAAATCAAGCTGTGTGTCTTCACAAAGAAAACTATACTATTTGTGATGGCATATATGTGGAATTTAAGGAACCTAGAGATTTGTATGAGGAAGTGAAATGTTGGTAACACCTCTTTCAGTCCTTGAAAGACGGCCTGTATGCACAACAGATGTCTTTTCTGTGAAACATTGTTCAAAGGGCCATTGTACTACTGGCCCCCATTTGGTTGCCTCTAGCCATCACCCTCATGAACAGGAAAAAGGGCTGAGAATCACCCCAAGCATGTATACACCAGTGGTAGATAAGTATTAATGAAACCAAACCTTCCCTCTGCCACGTGCAAAAAATAAGTGGGTTTATCACGTTATTTTAATAGGAAATTATCAATTACATTTGGGTTTGGGGCGTGCTAGGTAAGACACTGGCACCCCCACATTCTCACATTTTCTTCCATACATTTTTTTTCTTTTTTAAGATGTCACAAAAAATGATGCGTGTGTCAGAAAATGGTTTTATCCTCATCCCCCAGAGATAAAAGAATTAAACCTCCCTTTAAGCACCAATGAAATATGAAAGTGTAGGAAGAGAGATCCATTTGCTAAGAGTATATTTTCCATGTCAAAAGTTGTGTTAAAAAAATGTATGTATGTATGTATGTATTCAGCCCCACAAACCTTTGCAGTTTTTTGTTACCCTGCAGTACACTGAAATATTAACAGAAATTGCCTCTGTCATTATTTCCTGTAAAAAATGCTGTAAGGATGCTCATTCTCTTGGTATTTTAGTGAACAGCAGAAGATTCTCCTCCTGGAAAGGAAAAAGATTGTGTTTAGTTCTGTTAGCATCCTAAGGGAATCATGCATGATAATATTTATTTCTTCTGGGAGACTTTTCAGATGCAAAAGGCCGGGGCTTGGCCACTGGGCAGTGATAGAGGGGCAGAGCCGAGCCCAAGCACCGTGTTTTGTGCCACTTGCTGCAGTAAAAGCGTATTTTATTTTTTTTTTTTTGCCTGTAGAGCAGCTATTACACAGTGTAGAGAGCGTAGAGACATACAAAGCTCTCCAGCTTACTTCCTGACACTCCTCCCTTCCATTTCAGCCTTTTTCAAATTGTTTTGATGAAAACCTATTTTATCCTGCTTGCAATTTTTGCAATTTTCAGTACTTGAGAAGGGGCACTAGAGAATGAAATCCTACCAGTTTCATCTACAGATCAGGTACAATATTATAAGCTTCCTCATAATATTTTAATATTGACCTGGAACACATATTTCTGGGCAAGATTTTTCTCCCCTTAGTACCTAGATGATTTCATCTCTTTTTGAACCTTTATGTAAAAATGTCAGGGTTTTAAAGTACTTTGCTGATTCCCTGAATGCAGATCCCTGGAACCAGTAGTATTCGGCAGCTTTTCCTGGTAAGTGGGCAATTTCCAGCACTGAACAATTTGTGATATAATTCCGGGCTGAAAGCAACCTCCACTGCCTGAGTCAACATAAAAATTTGACTGATAACACTTATTAAAAGGTAGATTGTCTGGAACCTAATTATATAATGTCTGTCTTTCCTCTTCCTGTTTGCTGTCAATTGTAATATGCTGAATTGTAAGGTTAGTGGGGGGGGGGTTTAAGTCCACTTTGAGGTTTTTGTAGTTTTTTCTTGTATTTATGCTGGCCTTTTCCCTTAATTATCTGTAAATTATTATTCTTGGCGAGGCTGCACTTTTCCATGGTGAACTGTTTACCTTCCAAACAGGCTTTGCTTCCTCCTTATCTGTGCTGGCTCGTTGGTACTTCCTACTCCAGCAGCTCTTTTCCTCCCCACACATTGTGCACGAACCTTCTCCTCCTCGCCAGCCACATCCTCACCTTCACAGCTCGCTTCTCCCTCTCTTTCACTCTCTCTTTTTTTTTTCTTTTTTTTTTTTCTGAATGACAAGCCATTTCCTCTCTCATTTCCTCCCACAGAAGATGTTTTTGGTCCCGTTCCCAAAAAAAAATCCCTGGCATTGAATAATGCCCGTTCGTTCCTCTCTTTCCAGTGGGCAGGCTTCCAGATGTGTCTCATCTGGCCAGCAATTTGAGGGCAGGTCTGGCTCAGTAAATCACGTTCACTGCTTGGTTGGCATTCCTGGCATCCCCAGGCAAAGGGGGGGGGACAGGGCTGGTGGTGCTCGTCCCACCCAACCCCACAGCAACAGGCTCTCTGGTTCGTGTTTTCAAATCAATTTCAAGAAGTCTGTTGCGGTATAAGATGAAACCAGGGCTTCCTTTTATTTATTGCAAGCGAAAAGGCTATTAAACTGGGAAGGCGAGTGCTGAGTCAGCTGTATTTACGCAGCTAAAATACATTTCTCAATTTATTGAATGGTAAATGTATTATCCAATTACCTTCATATCCTTAACAAAGTTACAGGTCACTTGGAAATAAGCTCAATGATTCTGGGCAAAGCCAAGAAAGATCTCTGAAGTGGAGGATTCCTCATAAATACAGCTAAAAGAGATTGTCTTTGAAAGCATATAGCTTTGAAAGAAATTGTGTTTACTCTGCTTCATGTTGTTTTAGGCAGTTCTATTTTGGCTTTCATTTAAGTGGCCAAAATTAGTTAATATTTCCTAAAACGGAATTAAAGAAAACACTGGTTTTCTGAATTCTAGTTTTGAATTTTTGCTTAAATGGTCACCTCACAGAAAGTAATTAGCTTTTTTTCTACTGATTTAAATCTGTTAATGTACTTAATAATACTAATCAACAGTGACTTGGCAAATAAGCAAATAAATAAAGCAAGGATCTCACACAGACTGAAATGCACCTTTAACTTGACTGAAATGTTACACTTACGGCGTTAAGCTGTTTTGATCTTTACCTTCAGGATGCTGACAACTGAAGACCTGAGTGTATGAATAAATTATCACCAGGTAGACTTTCCTGTGAACTTCCAGCGCGGCAACAACTCCATCGCAACTATGTCTGTACGTGCTCAGAATAAAATACAGGGTCATTTGAGTTGGTTCTTCCCCGGGAAAAAAAAAATAAGGGAACCCTTCACCTTCCCCTTTACTATTGGGTAAAGCTGGACATCCAGTGGGAAAGTGCAGCAGCAAGGGCAAGAGGTGCTGGTGTGGAACACCGTGCCCCTAAACTAAAGCGTTTCTGAGCAATAATGCAGTTTGAACAGTACAAATTTGAAGAGTTTGTAAAGAAATGTATTGGTAAAAGAGTAAGTTCATTAAGAGTTTGAGCCAGCTCCAACTCTGCTAAAGGACAGGGGGCTTTTAAGAGCTATACTTCCATCATATGGCCCGTGGGCTCTACCCTCCAAGTCGTTAGTCATTGAATTAATTAATATTTCCTGGAATGAGACTTGGTCCCCAAACACCTTCAGAAGATGGCTGCTTTAACTGAAACAACAGTTTTCAGATATCCCAATTAATGAGAGACCCAAGGTTAAAGCTCATTTATCAAATCTTACAATGTTTGAGTCTGAGCTGCAAGCAGTTCATTTTAACAGATAATGGAGAGTTACGGAGGCTGGTCAAGAGGCCAGCTTTGATTCTGGGTTAGCTCAGATGAGTTGCACCCTTGTAAAACCAGGAGAGCAGCAAGGTGCATCACAGTCAGAGCCCGTATTTCCACCAAACATTATTTTTATTGAAAGAAGATAAATGGTGGATCAAACCTCCCAGGAAGGTGGTTGAGTCACCGTCCCTGAATGTGTTTAAGAGTCATTTAGATGTGGTGTTGGGGGATGTGGTGTAGGGGAGAGCTTTGCAGAGTAGGGTTGATGGTTGGACTCGATGATCACAAGGGTCTTTTCCAACCTGAATGATTCTATGATTCCATGATTCCATGATTCTATGAAAACGATACAAGTTCTGATGAGCGATGACTTCACTTTTCGCTACCTGTTTTCTCACAAACAACACGGATTACCTCATGCAGGTTCTTTTTTGTCCCCACAGTTTTGACGGTATTCTTCCCACGCACAAACCTGAGAACCAGCCTGAGAACCCTGAAACTCTCTCTATGAACAAACTCGCCCTAGAGGTGGGTCAGATTTGGGCCTATCCTTTTTCCTAAACAAGGCATCCTACACTTTGCCAGGTGTGATGGCAAAGAAGTAAACTAAGCAGAACTTCAGCAGGTTTGTACAGGCCAGCTGATATATTCCTCCTGGTTCTGGGTTTAAATCTTGAACTAGGAAATATCTCTAGTGCCATTTGTAAAAAATTAGGACCATTTTTCCATCATTTTTCTGGCTTGACAATTGAGCTGAGGACCCTTTATACCTGGATCTCCCATCACTTTTCTAAATCTTTCTGAAGACCAAGGCTTGCAGTCTTCAAGATACTCACATGGCTTTAGTGAACAAGTTGGGCTCAGAAAGACTGCAAAATCAGTCCACCGGTGCCTACTGTGTCCCATTATTTCTAGGTGGGTTTTGCTCTCTTTTCTTTTTGTTCATGAGCAGCATTATGTAAAACAAATTATTTAGCATTGCAGATAATAGAATGACTTTTAAGCAGTGCCTTCACTTTCAAAACATGTTTTTTTTGGATGCTCAGTTGGTTACCTCAGCATATTTAGGAGGATCTAAGCTAACTATCTACACTACAGACTGAGAGGCAGTGATTTGCTTATACTTGTAAAAAAACTCCAGACTATCAGCATCATTTCCCATAGGACTAGTTAAAATGAGACAACTTCTGTGAAGTTGTTTTCCACCTCTGCTTTCTGATTACACGCAGGTCTAGTGTTATGGCTGCTGTACTCAGCTCTCTAAAAAATGTTGTGCTTGCTTTTGTTCTACACTTCTTAGAGTTGGATGCACTCATGTTAAGCAAAATGGCCTTTACCTACAGCTAAAGGAGAGCATTTTTGACTCATCAACTGTTTAAATGTGTATTTCATCTGTAAAATGTGACATATCGTCTTGTCCTCTGTGACTCTTCCCCCTCTTCCCCCTGTGCATTGAATCATAGAATCATAGAATGGTTCGGGTTGGAAGGGACCTTAAAACCCATCCAGTTCCACCCCCTGCCCTGGGCAGGGACACCTCCCACCAGAGCAGGTTGCTCCAAGCCCCCTCCAACCTGGCCTTGAACCTCCCCAGGGATGGGGCAACCACAGCTTCTCTGGATACCCTCTCCTTTAAAGACTGTCAGATTCTATGAGCTGTTGGTGAGGAGAGGAAAGACTGAAGGAGAGACCTTATCCAAAGTCTGTGAACAAGTTATTTAAAGATCTTTCTGTCATTTCAAGCCTATTCTTTTGCATGAGGCACGACGTACTCTTCATGTCTACTCTTGCTGTCTGCTTCTCTAAATTACACACCATGTCATTATTTCCCACCACTTGCTCTTTGCCCCTAGATGTCCTTACACCAACTTCCCTGTTCAGACTCAGCTCTCAATGGACTTACACACTGGACCATGTAAGAGGTTTTGAAGGACGGTAGCAACTCAAGACATGTGCTTCTCCAACAGCAGCCAGACTCCTACAGAAAGAGTCTACCAGAATACAGAGGGGCAGCCTTCACCGCCTACTGCAGGATCCAGCCTCCAGAATCAGCTGGGAACTCCAAGACCAGTGTATTTCAACCTTTAACGGACAATATCAAGTCAATTCCCAGGAAATTTATCAAATTCCTCGCTGTTTTCTATTATACCTTTGGATTTCTCAGCACTCTACGGTAATGAGTTCCTCAATTTTGTGATAAAGATAAATAACGTATTATTCAGATGCTTGAGTAGTTTCATTTTAACTAATAGTTTAACTATTCTTCCTTTCTCCTCCCACACAAACAATTCAAAAACTTTTACAGTAAGATTTTTACAAGCATAATTCCCAAGCATTACCACCACCCTTTTACATGTCATCAAAACAAATCTTTTTTTTGATCCCCTGCGATGCACAAATTACATGAGAAAAACATTTCTTTGTGTGAAATGTTGTAGGAAAAAAAAAATTCAAAACTTTATTGAGCAATTTAAAAAAGGAAAATCCAAAGACAATAACATAATGTTTTGGAGGACACATCTGTTTTCCTGTGCTCTGATTCAAGTGTCTGATTTGGATGTTATTATTCCCATGACAGAGAGAAGGTGTAACAGTGGTTGTAGGGAAATACCTGGCTGTGTGGCAGTCCCACACACTTCAAGCAGTTCCCCAGGTAAGATCCAAGTTCCCGTGATACCAACACGAACCAACAGTTTCAATGTGTTCATCTAAAAATTAAAAGTTTGTGTAGGAGCCAGCGATGCATAGAAAACAATGAAACAGTGAACAATTCCCATTATTACATTACTAACTCTGGCATCTGCCACACCTCCTGCTTCTCAATAAAGGGGAATAAATCCATTATACATAAACTTTCTGAAAAGGACAGAAAAGAAAAACGCTGCCCGCTGACACTAAGGATGGATGAGAACAGGAGATAGATGAAATTGTCTGCTCAGGCCTTGATAGTGCCAAGACAGCCAAAGTGGCATGAAGTCTCAAAAATAGACAATTTACCTTGATAGTAGTTCCTACAAAATTCTAAGCTGTTTTTACACAATTCTGGCTTTAAGTCATGTCCTTTAATATGCCAATTTTCTCGGCGTTCAGGCATTTTTAATGTTATTGCACACATTCTTACATTTAAAAGTTTTCTCCCTTTTTTGATCTGTTGGCACTGAACCACAAGCAGTTTTGCATAAGGACGGGTATTTCACAGTTTACTGTAAGTTTTCTGGATTGCGGTTTCGCTGACAGGACGCTTCTTTACCTTAGGGCTTTGGCTGCCTCTAGACCATTTATTCACATATACATGTTTGTACTTTCTGTTCTGGAGTCTGCATCTTCTGTGTCTGGTTCTTTATGCTTCATAAAGTCAGTGCGAGTTTTGCCACTGACTCCAGGGGGGAACATGATCAATCACAGAATTCTGGAATCATAGAATCCTGTTACACCAGGTTGGAAGGGACCTCAAAGATCATTTGGTCCAACCTTTCTTGGCAAAAGGACTGTCTAGACAAGATCAAGCTTTAATTAATCTTACCTCTGATATAATTGATCCTTTCAGTCTCCCCTCACACTCTCACATCAGATCTTCCCAAACTTCTCATTATTTTCACCGCAGCTTTGTTGCAATTAGCTACTTCTGTGATTAGTAGAAAAAAATCCCCATTTATATTTTGGGGGTGGTCGGTAATTCATCAGCAGCTGTTTTTATGGAAGTAGTATCACTTTGCTTTTATCTTGATCTCTCTCTGAATCCCTTTCCAGGATTTTTCGGGGGCTTATTATCATAATTTTAGAGAAGAGAAACTCAGGCACGGAAGAGTTATGTGATTGATCCAAAGTTTCTCTGCAACTCAGCAAATCAAATAGAAACAAACCCACAGCATCAGACTTGCGTCTTCTCTTATCTTTTAGAAACAGGACTAAGTTTCCTTGATTATTTTTTTCCTTCCACTTTATAGATAAAAGGCACAAATAACACACTTAGCTAAATGAACTAAGTTGGTTTAAAATTATGTACTAACTAAACTGACCTTTGAGACTGGATTCCTTTTCCTCCCACCAGATGTACAGTGAGTTTTCCCCCCCAGTACTGTAGCAGCAAGGAATTGTGACAGAAGAAAATTGCCCTCTAATTTCAGTGTACATTAAAAAATCAACGAGTGTATTATAGTTTTTTGTGCACAAAGATGTGCATAAAGCTTTTGTCTTTAGAGTACATGTATCTTTTCTATCTTAAAATTAAAAAAAAAAAAACATGTATAATGTGGGCTTGGGGCAGGAGGTAATGAAGTGCTTGAATTGTAGTGGAATC
>JAOXJM010000019.1:78579158-78591676 GCA_026413425.1 Tringa solitaria
CCTGTCCCTGGGCACCACTGAAAAAAGCCTGGCCCCATCCTCCTGACACCCACCCCTTAAGTATTTATGAGCATAAATTATTTTCCTCTTATTCCCCTTCCTAGGTCTGTGTCAGTATTTCAAAGTATTGGTTCAAAGGTGGGAAGAAAAGGGGGAAAGAAGACAGAGCATAATTTAAAAAAAAAAAACAGTTGGCTTGAATATGAGAACACTTATCAAATGAGTTTTACCTGACTCATAAAAGTATGATATTGATTTGGGAAAGCCCCTATTTACATGTCAGTGTACTGCCTTTCCAGGACATGTGAGAATCTTCTCAAAATACCAATTTTTGCAGTGAAGTCGGTGCTGGTGGCTCTGGAGTGCTCCTTGCTCATACAGGTAGTCTCAAAAGCCAGGGGAGCAGGTAGGAAGAGAAACCCCTTGTCCATGCAAGGATCCTGCTTTATATACTTTACTTTCAAATAAGCAGTATCAATACCCTCAAGAAAAAAAAAAAAAAAGGAAAAAAATATCACTGTATGAATCAGAGTAGTAAACTTGTGAATTACCTTCCTGTGGATGAAGGTCTAGACGCTTTTCAGTGGAGTCTGACAGCCCTGAAAGTCAAAAACACAATGAGACCAGGAAAAAAAGAGAGGAAAAAAAAAATTCCAGTTCCTAGGAACCTTCCAGAATGCAGCTATCTCTGTCTTTGTATAAATAATTAGTGAAGCAGCCTTTCTGTTTATATCCAGCCTAGCTAGATAGAGCTGTTTGTGTGGGGAAAGAACTGCTGTGTTCTTGATGCAAGCCAAGCACATCCTATAAATTCTAGAGTCCAAGAAAAAATTTGTCTTGGCAACAGGTCTGCTCGAGAAGCCAGCATGTGGGACATGGGATGCTGTGGTCCATGTAAAAAACCTCTGGTTAGCAAGTTGGGGTTTTTGTTGGGGTTTTTTGTTGGTTTTTTTTTTTTCTCCTCAAGCATCTGTCCTTCTTGCTGCTTTCCCTTCTTCCCCCCTCCCCGCTCGCAGCACTCACTGTACGCAGTCACATTTTCCTCCCCGCCAAAGCTGTGCAAGTTATACATCCTCCTAATACATGCATTATGGAACGTGTTTGTTTTTGCTGTTAGAACAGATAAACATATTTTCAACATGGATTTGCTCATGAGCTGAAAAACAAAGTCATGTGGGGTGTTTTTAATATCTTGTTGGCTTCACTATTGAGAGCATTTGGCCCCAGGCAGCCTTCATTTACATACCATGCCCCACATCTTTTCTATTATTGTTAATTGAATATTCACATTTCAGTGTTCCTGATCCTGACCCCTATTTGTTTCACACATTCTTTTTTACTCGGTGGCATTAATTTTTCTGGCATTATTATTAATATTATCATGCAAATAATTATTTTGTTAAAGTCATCCCCTTCACTGAGGATGAAAATGACTTAAAATTGGTAACGTGTCTGTCTCCCCCAGTTTCATACAGTCAGGTAGATTAGTACAAAAAATAACCATGGCTAAGGAGGTGTACCAGTTTCCATTTTAAGTTCTTATATTTAAGTATTCAAATTTTTCTAAGCTTTACTTTGAAACTTTTACATTTTGGGCTAAGCTTTGTAATCTTCACCTTTGCCCCAAGGTGCGTATTTTAAGAAGTTAATTACAAAGATATGCCTTTCTATCAACCATAACAAAAGCTTCATCTGAAACAACTGGCTATAGATACTTGAAATACGACACGGAGCAACTTTCCAAGAATCTTTCCTTCCACTACAACAGAGAAATATGATTTGAACTGTGCCTTGGTCCAGATTTTGACTTGATTACCCTCTGCAGGGTGTTTGTAGGATCAGAAGAGCTCCTTGGAAATCCAGCAAAGAGCAATCCCACTGGGGTGCCCTTCAGGGTGTTCTGCAGCTCCTGGGAAGTATCCAAACAGCCATCCAAAATCAGGCAGTGAATGGGACTCATACTACCTGAAACAATGGTTTATTCAACCTGTGCACCTCTGCGGGCAGCAGTGTGACTTTTCACGAGCCAAGGAGATGCAAGAAAGCCCTCAGTTCTGCCTGGAGTCATTCTGAGACCTTCCAGACCTGCTCTAACCCAGACAACTGGTGGCAGATACACCAGCATTACTTTATGAGCTGAGAGACTCTGAAGCTCCAAGTCCTCCAACATTTTTGCCTACACTCCGGGAAGGTGTGTTTAAACCTGAAACTGTGGGTACCTATGGACTTCGTGAAAGTGTGCTTAGCAGTGGGTAACCATCAAAGCTGACCCCGATCTTCATGCTTTGGAAAATAGTGGCCAGATAAAGTCACTAAAGATCATCTCATGCACCATATGACAGGGCGTTTTTATCCATGTCAAGCCCCAGAATGCATGCCTGAGTGTCACACCAACGCACGTTGACGCAAGGGGGTTCATGTAGGTGCATCCGCCTATCTCCGTGCCCTCTATTAAACCAGTGAGATGTCTGACACATCTACAAAAAGAGAACGTGCTAAAGTGCTGCGGAGATCAGTGAAATGTGCCAGGCAGAGTCCAGTAAAAGTGTATGAAAAGTACCCTGTGGAGAGTACTCCTAGTTCTGATCACAGGTAACACTAAAATGGATAGCAGTGAAAAGCAGACCGGCACTGGAAAGCTCTCTGAAATGTGTAGGCACCTTTGTTCCACTCTCACAGCCACTGCACCTCTGGCTAAAGACCTGCTAAATTCTTCTGGTGGCTAATTTAGCTTCTGTACCTGTGATACCCAGAAGGGAGACCGTGCTGGTGACTGAGACGAGAAAAATAGGCTATGGATTTCAGGCACAGCTCAGTCTCCTCTGGAAGTCGGTGGGAGAATTACCACGGACTTCACAGGGTGTTGGTTCAGCACCCATGGGCCTCTAAGTACCAACATCTCCAAATCTAAAGCTAGAAATCCCGTCTCCAGCCCCAAAGTATAGCCGGGTTTTTTGAGATCACATCCCTCTCTGTGTGAACTGAGCAGCGTTCGTAGAAACCCATTATTTCTGAAAACAGGCACCTAACTCCTGGGAGAGCACACACAGAGGCAAGTTTGGAAACTTCAGCATCAGGCAGGAAAGACAATGGAAAACAAGCATGCAAGAATTCAAGGGGAGGATTGGTTGTCCTGAAAGGCATTGCCATTCTGCCGGCATAGTCCATAGTCCACCTCAAATACACTAAATACTGCTCGTTCTCTAACCGTTGTGTGATGTTTGCCATCCTTCTCAGGGCCACGGGAATACTGTAGGAATATTATGCTTTCTTTGGTGGAGAAACAACGCACATCTATGAAGCTAAAATTTAATATAATCTCAAAGACATCAGATTACGTGTTGCAGTGGAGCGTCGTCATGTTCTTGTTTGGGTAGCTGAGTTGACTATTATGGGCTTGATCTGTGAAATGCCTTCCCAAGCCAAAAAAGCAGCCCACTGACATCAGTTAAGCACGCGTCTGCCTATGCACGCATCAGATGGAAAGGCTGGAGCCCTGAAGTGGTCCCAAAGCCAGGCCAGATGATGGTCTAACGTGAGACTTCCTACTCAGCCCAGCTGAAATCAATGGGGCCGTTGGATGAAAAAAACAAAGAATTATTCACCAATGAGAATGGGGAATTTCCAGTCTGACCTTTCACGTTCCACATGGGTTTTGTGTATATGCTTATCAAAAATGCAATGTAACTTTATATTTTATAGTTTGAATCATATAGAATCAGCATAATTTATGCAGGATCCCACATGCCTGTTAAGTAGTCAGAATGCTTTTCATGAAGAGGAAGCGTGCATAAAGGCAGATCTGAGATATCTATATGTGTATGTGTGCAACGAACAGACCAAATTTACTGAGAATAACTTACTGGAAAGAAACTCTCTAACTGAGACATTTTACACCAGTTTGCAGAACACAAGAGGACAATTTTTACACACATCAATAATTAAGAGGGGGGGTTTGAAATTCATTTCATCCCTTTTCCTGTTTTTTTTTCCTGTAAACAGGAAATTGCAGTTTTCTGGGATGGTGGGGAAGCATTATCCCACAGTTTCTGAAAGGCCAGGCTCAGTGATGTAAAACAGCATGGGATCTTGTAGACGGGTTATGAGGAACCTATGAGGATAATCTATTATCCTTCTATCAGTAGATGTAGTGATAGGAGGAGGAAGAAGGGTTTTAAACTGAAAGAGGGGAGACTGAGACGAGATATGGGGAAGAACTTCTTTGGTGTGAGGGTGGTGAGACCCTGAACCAGGTTGCAATGAAGCTTGAACCCTGGAGGGGTTCAAGGCCAGGTTGGAGGGGGCTTGGAGCAACCTAGTCTGATGGGAGATATCCCTGCCCAGGGCAGGGGGTGGCACCGGATGGTCTTGAAGATCCCTTCCCACCCAAACCATTCTATGATTTTATGATTCCATGCTTCTATGATTCTATGAACCAGCTGGGGTGGCAGCGGAGACGTTTATGTTGTGTTTGTTTAGGTTTGGTGCCCTCCCAGCCCTTCCATCACCAGAGCCATGATTAAAACATCGTTGTCTCCAGAGGAAGGCAAGGTGTACCTGCCCTGCAGGCAGCCACCAGCCCTTCAGCCAGCTGGTTTGAGGGCTGAGAGAGGTTTCTCGTCCTGCTCTCAGAATGTTTTTGCAGGATTTTCAGTCTGCTTTCGGCATGTGGGCGAAAGATCATGCTCTGGCAAATTAAACTGGAATGAAAACCAAGCCTTTTCTCTTGTTTATGTTATAGCTTCCTCCTTATCTGTGCATGTACTGCCCAAGTGACAGCTCCCAGATCTGGGGTAGCCTTCGTGTCGAAGCTTTGCTTCTCACCGCCATACAGAGGACGTGCTTGTGCATTTTGTTCTTGTTTTTTGAGAAAGTATCTATTTATTGCCCATGTATTTGAAGTGTACATGCATATATTCAAGCAAGAGCCCATGTACATTCATTGAGGAAAAGTAAATCCCACTCTACACATTCTATGGAAAACATCTGCAGATTTTAATTAAACTCGTGCATTGCAACCACGGCTACAGCCAAAATCCTTTAAAGAGTGGTGAAACAGCAGCAGACAGAGGTGTAGGGCAGAGCTATAACCTAACAAATTAAAATGTCCTAACAGCCTATATACAAAGTACACGCACAAAAAATTGCATTAGTACAGCCCAGATTGCACACGATGAAGAAAGTACTCAGGGTTTTTGAAGAATAACGTTTCCAATCCTTTGCCAACGTGTTGTCTGCAAATATCTCTATTTATTTTATGTACCTGCTATTTGGCATGGGACGATCTGCACAAATTATGTTGGCAAGAAAGATAAAAAAAAAAAAAACAAATAGCAGGAAGCAAGTTCCAAAAAAAATGCTGATCTTCAAATAATATTTAAGATTTGCACCAAACAAAATGTCGAAGTAAGGAAGCAGAGAAAAATGTTTCAGCTTCAGTGGTAGAATATGGATGCATGTAAAGTGTACATTATTATTATAGAGAGTCTTGTGATCCTTCTCTGTGTTTCTCTTCACAGCCATAAGATGAGGGGGTGATCACCAGTGGGAAATGAACAGTCACTGCAGTATCGGATTGGGCTGGAATCTGTCATACTTGGAAACCAGTGTGAATAGCGTGGTCTTACACCCAGAATAAGAAAGGAATGTTAAAGTTCTGATTGGGTAAAATGATCCCCAGATAAGAAGAAAGCAAGACCACTCAGTTCCTGGCATGTATTTAAATGCATTTTGACACTTCATATAGCTTAAGTTTATACATCTTATTAAAATCTTTCTGGTTTGTTTTTGTTTTTTTTTAAAAAAAAGCTAAATTTAAAAAAAAAAAGCTGGATATTTGGTCAAGACTCTCCCTTCAGTGACTTACTAGTGGTAATTAACAGTAAATCCAGTCTTTCAAAGCCATGGTCCTCAGGAACTCAGTCCTTTGTAATGTATGGCCTTTGTTGTAAGTTGTTTTGATGGAGCAGGCACAGCCATTTCCAGAATGCAGCACACAAAAACAAGCCCCAGCACAATTTACTTTAGGTCAATATATTAACTACCTGGTTTCTGGTACCAGATTTGAGCTAAGATAATGTTTGTTAGTACAGGAAGAGGCTGTAATTGTTTAATCTAGAAAAATAATTATACTTGATTGAGATACAGTTCTTTCAAAAGAGGTTAATGATATATTCCCTTTTTTCCCCCTTCCAAAGTGACAAATTATAAAGTCAATTAATCAAAGCAGAAGTTAGGGTCACCTTGACACATACTTTTCTGTCGGCCTTGTTGATGTCAGCAGATGCGTAGGGTGCCTGCAGACCCCCAGGTGATCCACAGGGCAGGTCAGAGCATTTTGCTCTAAATTCCCTGTATGGTGTGGGCTGTTGGGGTGATAACTGGTCTTTGTGGTCTTGTCACACAATAGACTTTCCAGTCAGGGGTAACCTTTCTTGTAAGGAAATCATGGATCTAACAGCAATGGTTGACCGCTTACTTCTTTATATGCCGTTTCTGGCCACGTTGATTTGAGGCGCTTGTGACCTCAGCTGCTTGAGACAAGGGATATGATGTCCAAACCAAGAAGTCAGCATGTTTTACTCAGAAAGCTTCCCCCACTTGCATCAAAGCACAGTTTTCACTTGGCACCAACAGGCCCATAATTTCTCCTGCATTTGCCGTTACTGACCCTTCCAGTGTTGTATAACCTTGATGTGCAGAAACAGTTAAAGTCAGGTTTTCTCCCCAGAACGTGTGTGAATATGGCAAAAGAGAGTTTGAACATCCCTTACATGCATTTACCGACCTTTCACCACCGGCCACGAACCCAAAAGAAGCTAGAAAGCATCCCAACAAGTCTAATATCTCTCCTTACCCACATCATAGTATACTGAGACCAGCCTAGTTTCTCTCCTTAGCATTCGCAGTACACCTAGTCCAGTTCTTTGGCAGAATTTCTAAGGATTTTCAGGAATACAGGATCAAGCTGTTCCCTGGAGCCTAGGGCCTTGTGCTGTCTCTCTCAGCTACTGTCACACATGAAATGATATCACAACCTTTTGAAACTTTTTCATGTCTTTTGGGAGATGCGTAGGTACTACCATAAAATGTTATAGAACTTATCTTTATTTGACAGGGACTTTGTTTTATACTACTTATAGAAATATCCAGCCGTAAAAAATATGCGGGGCTGAACTCACCCACCTTTAACTGTCTAAAATATAGTTTCTCTCATCTGTAAGTATTTATTTCCCTACATGGATAAAAAAGGGCAGGAAGTAAAGAGCAATACAGTAGAGTTGGTGTCTTGATTTCAGGTTGGGTATCCAACCAACTCTTCTCTGTCTGAAAGAGGTTCCCCAAGCTGGGCAGGACTACCACAATGTATTGTAGGTGTCTTTCCTTTTCTCATTGCCATTTTGAAATGTTAATTTTTTTCAAAGGTTTCAGGTGTGGAAGGCTCAGGTACAGAGAGCAGTTTGGGGGACACAAGGCAAGGGATGATCTACCTTCTCCACTGTTTTATTTCTTCATGAAGGGGATGGAGGGAACAGGGGTTGTCATGGGGCATGGATCCTCTTTGGGCTTCCACCCTTGTGCCAGAAAGAGGGATGAAGTCTGGCATACAGGTTCACAGCCTATTTGATCTGTATGGAAGAGTGGACTAAGGACAATCTTTGCTTCATTCTCTCAGCATCTTCAGGACCACTTTGGAAAGCAAAGTGCAGACCAAGTTTCATCTAATCTGTTGTTCGAGAGCTGTTCATCCCAAACCACTGTTTGCACAAACCAACAAAGCTGTTACCACTAGGGACACCACATGTAAATTATATTCTCCACTCCCAGCATCAAGGTTGAAAAAATTATTTCACTCTTTCTGGACAGAAAAAGAAAATCCATCATTCATTAAAAAAGCTCTCTGCTACAAATTACTTAGTTATAGATACCCTCCACAACGTCTTTCTTTACTTGCAAGTGTTTCAGAGGCAGAACCAGATTTTCGAAAAAGTCTAGGGGGATAAAAAATATATAAAGTAACCTAATTTTACAGCGTCTGGGGAAATCCTTAGCCCTGAGTTGATGCCTGTCTCTGCTCTGCTGCAACTCAGATCTCTGCGTGTCTCCCTGAAGCTGACATCCAACCCCGTGTCTCCAAAAACGCGCGGCTCTGTCTTCCATGTTGACGCTGTTTTATAACTGACTCGGGGATTAGGACTGATCCTCTGATGTCTTGGGTGAATGACTGAACTACCAGTTTATGCAAAGCCTGGCTGTGTTCCCGAGCCATTCCCAAGCCGCCCTGCCTCATTCCCTCTCGCTTTCTACCCCAGCTCACAAAAATATGCTCTCAGAGAAATTAAGCTGGTCTGGGACAAAGATGGAAAAGCCACCCCAAGAGGTGACCGCAGGCTTGGCTTCCAAAACTGCCCGTGGACCAGCTCGCACCTCTTCCTCCCACAGCAAAGCTACTAGATTGCTTTGACGGGTGAGGATTTGCTCCGTCTACAACAGTTTTCTGAAATTTCAGTACCAGAGACATTTAATCAGTTGCATGCACTTACACGTGGGTTAATAAAGGAGGACAGATGAAGAGCCAGGCTGTAAATCAATGGCAGAGTTTGAGTGATCTCTCTCACAGGAGTATTGGCCACCTCTGCTGTGGGGGTGCAAGCAGGGAGATTCACCCTGATTGCTCGTCCAGAACAAATTTCACTGATCTGGGGTGAAAGGAGGGAAGTAGAGGGAAAAGGTCCTTTCTCCCACAGTTTTTCTCTGGGGGACAACTTTGGAAAACTGTCAAAAGTGTCCTGTCAATATATCTGAGTCCTACATCCACGGCAACCAGGAATATCTAACTGTGTATATGAGAAACTCTCCCTCACTCCGTACAGGCAAAAAATGGATGGTTTTTTTGCCTAGGAAAATGTAGGGAAGGATGCATTATAGGTAGCCAAAAATTTAGGAAACCACAAAACACCGGGAAGTTATGGCCCGAAACTTTCTGATTTCCTCAGCATGCTTAATGGTATCTGTGTGGTTTCTACCTTTCCATAGAATCATAGAATCATCTAGGTTGGAAGGGACTTTCAAGATCATCTAGTGCAACCATCAACATAACTCTGACAAAAAATTCCTCAAATTATTCAGCGTAGTGCTTCCGTTGACAAAATTACTAAATGCCATGCCATGCCAATAGGCAATTTTGAGGGCACAGAGCAAAAGCCACCTTTTCTTGTGAGCTTTCACAGGACCATTTGAGGTGTTGCTGCCTTTTTGTTGGGATGAGGTCTGGCTTTTCTGGTCTCAAGCGAGGGACACTACCAGCATCATTAACAGCCCCCAGCCACACAGAGGCCTCTGAATCAAAGGCAGTTCATGGTTCCACTGCTACTTACTTTATGAGAAGCTTGTTAATGGTTTTATTCATCATGGGCTTCAGGCAAAAGGATGAATCTACACTCGTTTATATGAAAAGTCAATCTCTGTCTACAATAGCGTGTATTTCACACACACAGAGACACAAACACACACACCCCAAAAAACAGCACAAATCTAAGCTTGGTAACAGCAACAACAACAAAAAAAAAGTTAATTTTGGAAGTAGTCCAATCATTTCAAGCTGAGTGTCTTCATTCACTCCACTCTACCCAACTCATACACAGCACAGCCCTACTAAGTCTATGGGGGATGACTCTGCCATGGGTGGAAGAGCCCACACACCATCCTCTCCAGCCGCAGACACAGCCAGAACCGTGCCTGTCCCCAGCAGAAATAAGGCTGACACTGGCTCAACGCACCAAAACTCACAGTATTCGTCAGAGTGAAGACCTAAGTACTTTTTAAGGCTTTTTTTTTTTTTTTTTCATGGGAAAGGGATTATTCTTCCCATCGGCTCTTCTCACCTACGGACCTCCTCTCTTCAGTGAACAGCAGGTGAGCTTTGCTCCTTAGGTGAGATACTCAGCCTTCCAAAAGGTCTATTTGCTTTCTCTGATTTTTTTATTCCCCCAACTTCAAACTTGCTCAGTGAAAATAATGGACAGAGATCTAAAATGGAATAAGTAATTGCTTGATAGCTCCTTGCTAGCTCTTTAAAGTGCCGTGCAGCTGCTGATGTATGTTTGTGCTGGCATCGCGGAGTGGAGCCCTGGGAATAAGGAATCTGATTTCAGAGAAACAAGAGCCAGCTTCAAAGAAGTGAGCAACTCTCCCCAGCTGATAGAACTTTTACTGAAGGAAAACAACAATGAAGTAAGAAACACGCCAGCAATATCTCCTGTTACTCCTCTGCAATCCTTTTCAAAACTTTCTTCTCGTTTATCTGATTATGCACTTCCGTTTCTAAATTCTCCCTTGTGGTGGTTTTACCTTTTCTGTTGGTTTAGGTGTTTGATTGTAGATTTCAGTGTGAGACCACATTACTTCAAAGCACATTATATTAGTTATTAAAGGGGGGGGAGGAGGGGGGAACCTTCTGTAATTGCAATATATCCTTAGAGGTCTCTCCAGAATGGGAAACCAATTTGAGGTCTATTAGACAACTTCTTTTTTTTTTTTTTCTCTTTAAATATAGATTAAAGGGGTATTATCCTCTAATAATGAGCTAGTCCAGAGTTTTTGTTCACTGATGCCATGGTATTTAAATATTACAGCTAATCTAGTTTGATCATACTTATCCCGGCATGAGCTGGTTGAAATAAACACTTTGGCCACCGAAGTGTGTGCTCAGCGAAAAGCGGGGTGCAAGAGGCCATGTTGAAAATTTACATGTTTTAAACTTTACTTTTTCAAACAAAGAAGAGGGAAAGAAGCAGTCTTTTCAGGGTCCAGCCCTCCCCCACCTTTCGCCTGATACTGACTTGGCAGCTTATTTTGGGAAGAGCAAGCCCAGGTTCTTGTCATTACAGATCTAGTCACTCCCATGGTGAAAATTCCAAAATCAATATACCTACACCAGTCTTGTCATCCCGAGTTACACCAGCCCAAGAGCTGTTTGCAGGCAGACCTCTCAATGCACGTTATTGACATGCGATAACATCTCTGCCTTTCACTTGTGGAAGATTTTTCTTTTTTTTCCTCTTAACTTTCCAAGCACAATTTCCTGACACTAATAGGTTGGGATGTTTCCGTGGGAAGGCTCTGTGAAAGTTGTTCTTTGAGCAGGGAGAGAGCAGCACTGGTTTGTTTAGTTATTCTGAGTGTATGATGGATGAAATGTCAGAAATAATTCCACAGGCTGCTGATGCCTACTCCCAGAGGACAAATGCCTGCATTTGAAACCCCACTGCAGGTTTAATTTGCCCAAATGGATCCCCATTGCAACACCTTTTGTTACTTTTGCAAACAGTAATAAAGTAATGCTGACAAATTGTAAACGAAGAGCAAAGGGACGCTGGAATTATTAAATATCACTCACAACTAAATTTAGCTGGTAAATCTGTACCAGTAGAAAAAGTTTTAACTAGGAAATACTTTATTTCCAATCACCTGAGACACTGAACATGCTTGAACTGCAAAAACTTTGGTGATACCAGAGGACACTCAGGAGCCCAGTCGATGTTTAACTCACAAAGATGGTGGGATTGTTTCCCTGAATTTGGGAAGGTTAGATAGATGCTCTGGCAGCAAGGTGAGACCTTTCTAGGCTTTCACAGTAGTAAAACAACATATTCAGCACAAACCAGAGAACCAGGTGGTCTTCTCACTCCTAGGGTCACATGCAGGGGCTAGAAGGACAGCCTTCTTCAGGAATAGGTGGCCAGAGGCACCAGCCAAAAGAGATCAGAGGAGAAAAGATTATGTGTATTTAAATGCAATTCTGATTATGCATTTGAGGCCCACTACCACAAACAGTAAACCTGTTAACATAATCTAAGAGTTAGTCTTCCCTTAACTTCTACAGCCTCCCAGAGACTGAACCAATTATAAAACTCCGACAGTTATTTTAAGATCTACCTGCCTTTATTTATTTCCTAATAACTGACTCCAAGGAAATGAAGAAGCCAGCCCTGATTTTCGGAAACGCTCTCTGATTTTCCAAGCATCGGTGTGCACCTGTAACCCACTGGGTGGAAAAAGACAGGTTTAACCTCAGCCTGGATGAAATGCACACATGGAGAGTTTGGCAGCTGTCCGTTTCTCTCACCGCATTAACGGTATAAAACTGTTCTGCAAAGACCTTTTCTCTCAGTTGACTCCTATTGCAAGAGTGCACTCAAGGTGGGAAATCAGCCCCTCACTGCTGCGGATCGCCTCTCATGGAAAGGGCTCCAGCATTTCATTCCCAGCTGGGTGCTCGGGTCCTGCTTCTCCCTCTTTACTTACCAGGGCTGAATTTCACTTACCGTGTAAAAATGCCAATTTAAGAAGTAAAAAAATATCACACAAGTTTGTAAAATCACTATTCCATGTAAGCAGTACAACGGCTGCTTCCCTGGAACAGCAGTAATGCAGAAGAGTATATTATATTTTACCTGTCTTCTTTTTTTTTTTTCTTTTTTTTTTTGTTTTTGTCCCCACCCCTTGTGTATCACATG
>JAOXJM010000019.1:78665704-78676651 GCA_026413425.1 Tringa solitaria
GTGCTCCAGACCCCTCACCAGCTCCGTTGCCCTTCTCTGGACCCGCTCCAGCCCCCCAAGGTCTTTTTTGTGGTAAAAGGGGCCCCAAACTGGCCACAGCCCTTGAGGTGGGGCCTCACCAGTGCCCAGTACAGGGGGATGATCACTTCCTTAGTCCTCCTCCTCACGCTGTTACTGCTAGAGGCCAGGATACTATTGGTCTTCTTGGCCACCTGGGCACTCTGCTGGCTCATGTTCAGCCGACAGTCGACCAACACACCCGGGACGATTTAACACAACATCCATTGTTGAGGTACAGTTCCAGGTCCCAAATCCTCTTACAAAGAAGTCACCACACACATGGAGCTGGGTTAACATTACTTTGGTGCACCGCACACACTGAAGTTTTCCAGTGAGGTGTGATGCCCAAAAGTGCCACCAACAACCCCACACTCCTCTGGCAGAGCGCTGGGGACCAGGCCCACAGATCCAGACCCTTCTTCCTACCTTTCCCACCCAGATGCCCCCTATTGAACATTGACCCCATATCCCTGGTTCAGCTGTCCCTGTGGAGCTCTGCAGTCTGGTTGAGCCTTGATGTTTGTTACTTTTGATCTCCCACTGTTGGATGTTCAAATAGAGCATGCAGATGAGCTCTATCAAGAAGAGAGACAACCTCAACTCTTCTGTGTATCCAGATGGCCTGATTTAACTGAAGGACCTCTTCTCCCACTGTGGGACATTAGGGAAAGTGGTCCATGTTTGTTGTCAAACACCTACAGCAGGCAGAACTTTTGCCTGTGAGTGTACCCCAAGATCTTGGGAGCTATCAGGAAACAAACCCACCTCTAAATATGGAAAGTTTTGGACAAAGGGCAGACAATTTCACAAAACAGGCAGAGATCCCTCCTGCAGACAAGGAGCTGGAGGGTGGAGAAGTTCTGTATTTGCCATGACCATAACCATGATGATGGCCATGGCCATGGCCATGACTATGACTAGAGACCGTTCAACTTTGAGTCTTCAACCATCTTTACATTAAAGAAACCCAAACCGCAAAGACCAATAAACCAAGCACAGTGTGGAAAGTTATGGATCTAACTACAAACCCAAATGAAACTGGTGACTATCACAGGGATTAGTAACATCCCAAATGGTATTTATTCTTCTGCATCTGCACTGTCAACAACTGAGCATCAATTTATAATCCCAGAAATCGAAATACCTTGTTCTCCAAACGCTCGAGGAACAGGCAGTCTCAGTACCAGCTTTTTTCTGTACCCTGGCAATATGTCTACACACGCTCTGGAAAACTGCTCCAGGCTGGGGAGCATATTTCAGGGCTCCAGCACACCAGCTCCCCGCTGATTTCCCTGCAGGGGTTCGAAGCGCTGCTGCTCTCTGTTGCTACTCCTGCCCCTCTGCTGGAACGACGGCCCCCAAGGCAGAATGAACAGAAATGAACAAGCCCAGCACAAAATGCACTTTTTTTTTTCTTTTTTTTTTTTTGCAGTTTAAGGTTGCAGGAACATGTGTATCCCCCCTAAGAGGTAAAGAGGAGGTGGTCAGCAAAGGGACAGGCAGAGGTTGGGGCAGTTAAGCAGTCAGTGGTCAATCTCCACATCCATTCACGGCCAACGAGTTGTGAAGGCGGGCACTCGCCCGCTGAAACACACCATTTTCTTATTTCTTTCATATTTTTGCCAACACCAGACAGGAGCAGCCCTGGCTTTGCGGTGGGCTGACCGCTGGAGACCGAGGTGAAAAGCTCCGCATCTCAGGAGCCAGGCTCCCAGCCCCTGCTTCTTAATTCCAAGTATTGCCTGGGACAGAGTACAAAATATTCACACCACTCATTTATTTGCATATTCATCTTGTCTATCACAACAAAGAGACAAATTTAGAATGATTTTTGTAAGATTTGTCTTCAGCGTCTAGCTGCATAATGTAATTGCTGGGGAGTTACTATTTGCATGAAACAGCCTGTTATCCGGTATTATCTGGTGAAGGAGACCGCCCTCACTCCGTAACACAGATGTGCAGGCTGCTGTCCCCCTCCTCGTTGCCCATCCAAGTTCAGGACACCCATGGGCGAGACCTGGGCGAGGAGAAGACCCTTGCTTCTGGTGTCCACCTCGACCAAGCACTCTGAGCTCAAACCTCCGTCGCCAGCTTGCCTAATGCATTCCTGCCTCCAATGAGGATGACTTAAAAACCATGAGATTAAAAGATAATTTGCGGGTTCTTGTTTCTGAGCCTTGACAGTGTTGGCTGAAAAATTTCCAAGCTTTTTTACCACACAGCTAGACGGGCAAGAAATTCATATAAAAAAGTGCAAGACAGCAATCGATCACTTCGCTGCAGCATGCGTAAATAAATTTCAGACCACCACCAACTCACTACGAAAACCATAAATGAGAAGGAAATAGTCATTAGCATCTGGTATTTGCAACACTGTACGTGGTAGGAAGCACTTTACTGCTGGTGGGACAACCCGCTGATGTCCTCAGGTGACCCTACCATCTTTGTATGCACACAATAGATACTGCTACCAATACCTAATACCATCATCCATGATCTTGAAGTTGAGTTAGAGCAAGAGACAATGAGGTATAACATTTAGAAAATGTAATGTATCTGGAATTTGCAAGCAGGGACTGCAGAAGTAGGTCTACCAAGCCCTGGCAAGGGTCTCTCCTAATACATTACTGACATTGCTGGTGGACCCACTCCTCTTCCCACTAGACCCTGTAATGCCAACTTGATGCCATTTGGCTGTGCTGAATGGGTTTTAACCCTCTTCCCACTGAACAATGTGAAAAGACCTCTAAATAGGAGTATTTTAAAGGTCTGTGACTTGCCTTTAAATATACTGCAGCTCCATAGCAGAGCAGGAACCACGCACAGGTCTCCTGCAGTCAGCCAGCCCGCATGCAATCAGCCTTCCAATCAGGGTGTTAAACCACCTAAATCAGTCTGTTTTACTACCTTGGGTTTATTAAAGTGCCTTTAACTGTCTGCTCTTAATGTAAGAGACTGAGGTCTGCCCCTGGGTAAGAGCCAAACTCACAGAAACCCAAACTGTTGTTCTGGCTCGAGTCGCCGCATGCGAAGCTTGTTCTCTGCTGCTGAGGCAAATTACTCAGGACACCCCAAAAAAGCAGAGAGACCTGTGCTGAAGGTCTCTGTGACCACACAATTTAGATGAAGCTTCAGCAAAGGAGCGGAGAGGGCTGCCGGGGTGAGTCTCAGGGGATTTAATGGCCAAACCCAACAAGTGGGCATCTCCTACGGAAGTGCTCAGGATCCTCAGGTCCCAGTGACACCCACAGTGGTGGAAACTCTGGGTGCTCAGAAGTTTCTGGACCGATTCATTAAGTCATACATGAAGGATGCACATTTTGAGTCAGCAAAAACCGTGTAGGGCCAAAGCGCTTCCTCTTATTTCATCTTAAAATAAAAGAAAAAAAGAAGTGAATCCCTTCCCACCTGAATTAAAATGTTCACTGTGTGCACTGAGGATCGCACCAGCCTATAATGCAAAGAATCACTTATAGATTCAGAATTTCTTAAATGATCTGCAGGCTTCCGGGATTTCATTTTTTTTTTTTTTACAGTTATTTATGTTGGGCTTTCATGGCAAGCTTCGAAGACTGAAATAGGAAAAGAACTTACAACACAAAAACATAACATAAAAAAAGGTTATGACACAAACACAATAAAAAAACCCCCAAACAACTTTTTGGCACTAAAGCATATGCTCTGCCCCCTGCAGCTAAAAGTCACATACTGAGAGTGCATGTTCTGTCAAGAATTACTATTTTCAAGCATGGCTGGTGATTTTGGACAGTAGCACTTAAGAAACCTTCAATCTGGCAGTTTTCTCACTACACATTTACTAAAGCATCCCCACTGTCCAAACTCCCAGGAGTTTGGGGATCTGACCTCGTGGAAGGAAAAAAATAAAATAAAATAAAAGGTTCCCGGGGTAGTGTTTTGATCCGGTCTGTACATTTTTTTTTTTCCCCCAGCCACATCATTATTCCAATCCATTCTCTGGAAAACGTTGCAAATGCAAGAGCACTTTGCTCCTTTCTTTCCTGGGAACAGAGTGGAAACGAAGCTGGCCCCAGCCCACACAATTGCTGTTAAAGGTAGTGGTGTTCTCAGCAACGGATTATTTACAAGCTGTAAGATCAGGAACAAACTGATCAGCACAATTTATTTCACTGATTTCACTTACTGCAAACTGCCTGCCTGAAGACGTTCTGGAATTAACACGAATAAAAGGCAGACTTCACTTTTTACTCTTCCGCCTTTTACTGTGCTGCACAAAGGGTTCGTTTATTTATGATAAATTACATTGGCTACATGCAGCACCCTTCCTCGCACCCCCCCCTTTTTTTTTTTTTTTTTTTTTCTTTTTTTCTTCTTCTTTTCTTTCTCTCTGGTTAGCAAATTCACAAAGCAACCCAGATTTCCATCTGTTTGCTGTACGTATGTATTCAATGGGTTCTCAAACGGATGGTTCACAGGCACTTTGCTAAGGTGTTTGCTCTTCCCTGCCTGTGATTGACCACTTCAGCAACGTGATATATTTGTTTTACTCCCTGGCTGGGGACGTGGAGGGCATCAAAACCAATGACAAGGGATAGTATCTTCCTGGTTAACACTTCCTAACAGACCTTCTTTTGCTATTGTGTGTCAGCCCGGGGAGGACACTGTTATCAATAACTGTCAGACCTCTGTATCTCGCTAAAACCAACAGATAATGTCATCCAACGCACCCTGCTGGAAAGCAAAACTCAAACTTCCCTCCATGTATTATCTTTGCAAATATTAAAAAAGAAAAAAAAAATAATTTCCATTTTACATTGCTTAAACAGCTTTGCCTCATTGTATTGTACAGTGTTTATCTTTAAAAAACCCAAACAACCAGGAAGGGTGTTTTCAAAATTATGAAAACACTTAAAAAACTATCAACCTGGGAATCTCTGTGCCATCAGGATTTTCAGTCCCTTAGCTTTTACTTTTCCTCTGCCTATTCCTACACTCGTGGGTAAGGAGGTGTGACGGATGATGTCCCAAGGTCCATTCCCTGACCCACACCAAGACCTGCAGCACCAACGTCATTTCTGGCAAACTTCTGTCCAACCTGTCCTTAACCAGCTCCTCCAGGGATGGAGAACCCGCAGGCAGTGTCCTCCACCCATACCCTTAGAAACCTCCCTTAGGGTCTAATCCAGACTTTTCTTGCTGCGATTTCATTTCATCCCTTTCTGTACTCTTTACCCGGTGCACGGAGAACAGACGGTTCCTTTCTTCTTTGCAACAGCCTTTCACACACCCGATGATTTCCACCATGTTCTTTCTTTCAGACCTCTATTTTTAGGTTCAGCCTTCTCTGTTTTTTTGTTTTTTTTTTTTTTTTTTCACCCTTTCACCCAAGGCCACGCTTTCCTAGACTTCTCAACACTTTTGTCGCTTTCCTTTGGAGGTTCTCCAGTTCTTTCTCCTCTTCCATGGGCTGTGCTGCCCACCGGCATAAGTAGTCTCCCAGCTGACTGGAAGAAAGGCTGCCCCTCAAAGAGGGACTGGAGTCAGGGCACTAGCAGCACCTTCTCTTGCTTCTGAGTTCAGCCAGAAACCGAAGAAAACAAAAAAGGTCTTTAATTTCCCTTCTGAACAACCATAGAGTTACCTAATTTGTTAACGCTGTCAAACTTGGGTGCTTGCGCCATGTGCTCTAGGAATTAAGTTAACGACCGAGCAAGGGGCCCCAAGGTTTCTTTCTGGAAGGCGAAGACGTTGCTCTAATTCTGCTGCGTTATTGCTATTGGCTGCCTTGTACTACCCTAGGCAATTAGCCCAACCCAATCAGTCCCCAGATGATAATTCTGGAGGAAGGCAGACACTCGCGTGGCAAAGAAACTTTGGACACAACCTCCCTGCAACTGGAACGCGCTGGGGAAGTAGGAAGGCACGAGAACATCCAGTCCTAAATGAGGAGACTGATGTGTTTTGCAGACCTGCCTCGCAAGTCCTTTCCTGGACCAGAAGAGAGAACCTGATCCCACTTCGTGCTCCTGGGGGAGGAGACATTGCAAAAGAGCCTGTTGCTCCAGAATAATGACGTCCAGCTTTGCTAGTGATGAAGCTTTTGATCAGTTCAGGAAATGCAGCCGACGCCATGGTGACATGCACAACAAATACGTGACATTAGTTTTCTCCTCTACCATGATCCACAGCAAGGAGACAGGGATGGTTAGAGTAGGTCGGGAAAAGTGTTACGTGGCAGCTATACAGGCAAAATGCTAAGCCTTAGCAAACGTGATTTGCCACCAACAGTTGAGGTCATCTTTGTGCCTGCAGAACCTCCCTGGCAAGCCTCCCATGGGAAATGCAGTGGCATTCTGTGAAGGGCCACCACAACACGAGGTGGCCTGTCCAAAAGGTTTGCAAGAAACCCAAAGGGGTCATGCTCAGCCTCAGTTTCTTTATGCATATGGCTTTCTTGGAGAAAACCATGGAGCCTGAGATGAAGAAGGACTCATTACCGTGTTCAGAGGGTCATGAGCTATTTCTCATCAATGATGTCCAAACCTTGAGGGTCTGCTCACCACCACACTCAGAGACAGCAAAGTGAGCCAGCCACCTCTCTGATGCCCAAAAGCTAGCAGCCTGCTCAATTTCCTCTCAACACACCTTGCCATGGACACTTACGTGTATGGTAAACCTCACAGCCATTGCCTGTGAGAAACGGAAACCAACTCTCACCTTCTACGTAACCACAATGGGTTATGTGTCAGAGAGATTTTTGTGTGTACGTGTGTTGTGTTGTTATTTTTTGTGTAAGCAGTGTTTTCTTTAGTATTATTGCTTCACTAACTGTAGTTATTATGGCTTTGTTAATCTTAGTTAATAAAACAACTATCTGAATTAAGCAAGGCCTGACCTATTTCCCTGCCGTACCCACAACCCTGCTGATCTACCAGCTATACCAGCACACACCGGGAATTTTGGTGGGAAGCACCTAAGCAGAAGGCACCAAAAGTCCTGGGAGTTGGTGGTCCAGCTCCACGATGCCCCCTGAGACACCGTGGAGCACGAGGTTAGTACAACACCCACACTAATGCTGAAGTTCATAACGATAATTCATTATGGGTGCTTCTCTGAGCAGGCCGTTGGAGAAGAACGGTGCTGATCAGAGTCACTGCTGACAAAAACTGGGACACAGAAAGAGTACAATAAGTGTACTCTAGATCTAGAGTGGAAAATCCAGAAAGAGGCAACTTGCTACCTTGAAGCGGCAACTATAGAGGGGTAGCAAGTATATACGAAGAGGAGTAGATCGAGGCTTCCTTAAAAAAACATCATGGACCACCAATGAGTCAGGAAAATATAAAATACACCAAAAGTCCATTGGCTTAGAAGCCTCCTAAAAGTTTTAAAGTTCATGGGAATGCAAATTTCATAGAGTAAGCCTATGAACTAAAGCACGTGGGGAATTAGGATACACAGTCCTGCAGAGCGCCTCTTCTTTGTGTTTCAGCTTTTTGGTTCTTGCCTAATAGGTACAGGGAAAATATGAAAATAAAACTCATCCCACTTCTCGAACCTCAAGACGGGTATCTCATATGGACACAGTGCATCTGCCAAAGAACTTACAAAACTTTCTGTAAGATGCTCCTCATAGAGGAAGGGAACACGTAAGGTTTATTACAAGTGAATGATTAGAACAAAGTTAATCTGAACTAATTAAAAAAAATAACACATCTGCGACCACAGTGGTCCAACTCACACTGGGTCTCCCCCTCTGAAGGTAAGAGGAGTTTGAGATGAGGCAGTGTCACAACGGGGGCAACGTGCCCCGAAACCGATAAACCTATGGCCCTTGCTCGTTGCCCGTTTTTAATTTTTTAAGCAAGAAATCAGTGAGCGCAGATAAAGCGCAGGGGGCTGTAATCCCCCGGAGTGATCTTGTCACAACACGTGTTACTGCAGTTCTACACTTTTACCTCTGCACTTTGTTGTATGTAGCAGAGCAACATAATTAACCACTGGTAGGTAGTGTTTACGTTAGTTCTCAAAAGGTTAAGAAGCTGATTATAGCTAAAATCAGCTTTGCCTGGGGCTTCAGTGGCTCTGTGTAATCAAATTAGACAAGCGGGGCACAGTGTCACCTAACACAAACCAGTGGCACTTTCCTCTCTGTTTTGACCTTTTTTCATTAGATGAGCAAGCCAGGTTTTAGCTTATTCCAAACATTTTGAACAGATTAGTTCCCCATAAACTCCGAGTGATAAGCCAGGCGTCCGTCCACATCGTTTTCTTGAGGGACTTGGTGAGCCTGCACTCAAGAGGTTCTTCAGGAATAGCCTCAATTTTGCTTTCCCCTGAAATAACCTCGATTTATTTTTTTCTTCTCTTTTTTTTGGTGTGTATGTGTGGAGAAAGTTTCAAAAGGTGGATGACAGTGAAGCATCTTTAGCCACTGTCTTTCTCTCGGGCACCTCATGGTTTTGATCCTGGAGCTGCAGAGTGGTCCCCAAAATGCAACAGCAAACAGATAACTCCATAAACATGGCAGGGGAAAAAAAACCCCAACAACAAAGGAAAACCACAGGCATTAGCATTTCTGAGAGACCACGGGAAACCCGCCGTTTGAAGCCGAGCAAGGTGAATGGCATAATGGAGGTGTTTAAGGAGGTTTTAATAAACGTAGACAGAGGAGCGAGCCAGCTCCACATCAGAAGAATCACAGAATCACAAAATCATCATGGTTGGGAGGGACCTCTGAGATCATCGAGTCCAAGCACAAAAAAAAACCAACCCCAAAATCCCCAAACCACAAAACAAACAACCAAACAACAACAAAAAAAGAACCCCCAACCAAATTTAAATGCTGGACCATGGCAGTGGTGACTTCCATAATCTCGGTATCTTTGACCACCAAGGGAACAAAAGATTGAAGAGGTGAAGAATATACAAAGAAGAAAAGCAAGGGCAAATTCAGATGAAAAACCCCGCAAGTTGAGGAAGGCGCTTCGCCCTCCTGAATTTTCTGCGCTGATCGAAAAAAACAGCAGCTAACTACATTTGCTGAATCCTTACTTATTTGATCCCTTAACTCCAACTCCGGCCCGTGTGCGTCCTGCGGCTAACTTAGGTCGTGAAAACAGGCAAGCGCACGAAACAATAGCTTCTGCAGATGATTTGTGCCTATTTATTTACAGCCAATAAAATCAAAACTTGTTATTTTAATTGATTAAGTCATAAATAAAGAGTTACAGAAGTCAAGTCCCCCTGCTTGCACAGCCCGATGATTCCTGCTAATCCAGCAGTACTTAACAAATTCACATGTGGTTAGCCTGCCTTGCCATCGCTGTAGATCACATTTCCATGCCGCAAGCTGTGCAAAAAAAAATCAATATGCCAAGTTTAACATAAGGACAGGAAACACGATGTCCTCCTATATTTTCAGTGAACTTCAAATGACTGTGCTGTTCCTCGCCTGCACGGTTTATTTCATTCTTTAAGAAGAAAAAAGAACTATCACACAGTGAAATACGTAAGTGCATTGGTGGAGTCATACCTGACTCTACAATGACACTTTATTTCAAATAATCTGACGTTTTGGCTGCACCATCAGCCCGTCGGGAATCTCCCGTCTCCCCCTTTACATATTTAAGGCAGAGACACGTTCTTCAGACTGAACATGCACTAGCCATATGTATTTTAGATTTAACAGTAAGTTCCTGCACGTTTTTTTCATACGTCAACTCTTTAAACGCCAACATTCTCTTTTTTTTTTTAACTGACTGCACTGCCCTATAAGTCATTTATTTGCACCTACTGGCAACCACCATCCACCAAAGCAACCCATTAACCACCTCCACCTTTCTGTATGGCACATCTGCCACACGTTTGCTGCAGAAACACAAGGCTTTTGAGGGGGAGTGAGGATGAGACACCCCCACCATGGGGCAGCGGTGGCCACGGCCACCAGGTCGGCACCGTGCGGGGCCACCTCCAAGGCCACCAGCACCCCAACTCCTGCCAAACTCTTTCCTTGCAAGGGGGAAAAATAAAGGGAAAAAAAAGAAAAGATTGGCTCTGAACACTCGCAAAGGCATCTTCAAAACATAAGACTAGGCAGGGAAGAAGAGAAATTCTCCTTAACGTACGATCGGCTCTTCCAATGGTAATTTCTCTTCATTGCAATGAGTGGCTGTAAATGGATTAATGGCATTTAGCTCTAGAGAGCATGTCATTGATCTGCACCGAACATATAAACTGTTATATAAAACACACTCAAAGACCCACACTCGTTCCTAACTTTCTATTAATATGTCATTTGCAAGACAAATTTTATTCAGAGATTAATGTACCGTTTTAGAAAGGCTAGGCATAAAACTCCCAATCAGAAAATAACAATGTAACAATTTTAAGTGTTGAACAATATTAATACCGCAATAAATTACAATTTCGGCACATTTTAGCCTTTTTTTTTTTTTTTTTTTTTTTAATATCAGTTCAGAGAGCGTAGCGCGGCTCTGCGCTACTACAAATGAGTTGTTTCGGGGGCTCCCGAAATACAAAGTATGCAAAGTTTGCTTCCACAGCCTCTCCTGCTAATGCCAAAGAATCAATAATATTGCTGCAATACGTTGCCCAGTGCTGATGCATCGTTTTGGGGTGCGGCGTCTCCGCAGGTGAGAGGATGGGGATCGTCGCTCCGGGAGAGGGATGGGAGCGAGCTCCATGGTACGGGCTGTATATTGGAAGATACTCTGCAGTCCCAAAGCAGCTCTGCTTCTGCCGAGCTACGTGATGAGGAGCTCAACCTGAGCCACCAACGTGCGCTGGCAGCCCAGAAAGACCCTCACACCCTGGGCTGTATCCCCAGCCCCATGGCCAGCAGGGCCAGGGGGGGGATTCTGCCCCTCTGCTCCGCTCTGGGGAGAC
>JAOXJM010000019.1:78742813-78753990 GCA_026413425.1 Tringa solitaria
GATGGGGCAGCCACAGCTTCTTGGGGCAACCTGGGCCAGGCTCTCACCACCCTCATTATCTATTTGATTGTACAGAAAGGAATGGAGAAATCATTCCATGTACCTCCAAAGTCAGCTGAGACTTGATGCATTCTTGTTTGTGAAAGAGACTGAGAGGGAAAGGCGCTGGGAAAGCTGAACTTAAATTTCCAGCTGCTGAAAGTTGGTCATCTGTAACCCGTAATCCCATGTCTATATAAGATATCTGATTTTTCAGAGGTGTGTGAGTCATAGCTGTGGGTCTTCATCCCTCTGAAAATCTCCTCCTTCCCCCCCAC
The DNA here is from genome assembly GCA_026413425.1 of Tringa solitaria. Classification (NCBI taxonomy): domain Eukaryota; kingdom Metazoa; phylum Chordata; class Aves; order Charadriiformes; family Scolopacidae; genus Tringa; species Tringa solitaria. Next base: position 78,743,131 of record JAOXJM010000019.1, read on the forward strand.
CATGTATAAATAGAAATAAAATTAAAAAAATAATTAGAAATAAAAGAAAAAAAATTAGAAATAAAAGAAAAAAAATAATGGAGAACCACGTTATGTGGAAAGGCCTCCATGTGACACTGAACTCATGCAAAGTGACTCCAACACCAGGCTATTGTTGGGGTGCTACAGACCAGGTCCCTCCTGCCCCAGCTCCTGCCCCCCAGCTCTGTGGTGTTGGGGTGGGGATGGAGTGGGGCTCTGGGCAGGGAAGGTAGAACCTTCACCCATGCTCATGTCACGCCTCTGGTTTTAATGGGATACTACCAGTAAGATTTACCCTTTAACTCACTAATAAATGAAAAGACTCCGTGTCTTTTTCCCAATAACCATTGCGTTTTAGTTCTTTTCACCGACAAAACCAAGCCGAACGTGCCTCGTTTGCCACCAGTGAGGACCAGTGCTATGGAGACCACCAGATATTGTCACACCTGCATGCAGCAAATACTGCTGAAGATTGCCTTGGAGATAGAGGCGGTTAAAATCACTTAACACAAGTGCTGCCGAGGAATTTCAGGTGGATAAAGACATTGTATTTATTCCTTTTCCTGACCGCCAGGGCAGGCACGCCTTTCTGGAACCTGCTATAAAAGGGGCATCCATAAAAGCAATATGGAATATAAGTAGGCAGATATCAGGCTGTGATTCAGTTAATGACAGGCGCATGGGGCTAATAAAAAAGATGCTCTTGCCACACGGACGTACTCCTTTTGAATGAGAAACGATCGTCAAGCGTTTTCAAATAGAATTAAATAAATTAAATAGAATTTCAGGTGGAAGAGACGGGTAATTCACAAACACTGGTTTAAGAACAGACTCCTTCTTCTAGTGAAAAAAGACCTTTTTGGGTTTTTTTTTTTCAGTATTTTTTGAACACTATCTCTTAGCGACGTATAGAAACATCTCACTTTTTAAACCAAAACAGTAATCGCTCAAAAACTGATCACAAATGGTTAATACGGAGCTTTTCATTTTAATACCGAGTTTAATCAAATCGTTTAATGGTACAGTCTATGAAAATAATATTACGATGATTAATAAATTCATGTTTCTCATCTATATGAAGCCATTTAATATCCCAGGGCCAGAACCTCTCCTACAGCTGCCTGAAGCAGCAGCTCAGGGTAGGGAAGAGGTTGCCGGTCGGCTCGGCTTTGGCTCAGGGACATCATCCTGGACTCGTTTTTGGGGTGAACTGGCACCAAGAAGAACGGTAGCCGATGGTGACGTCACTTTGGGGTCGATGCGACGCCGACAGAAACAGACCCGCATCCTCTATCTCCTTCCGAAAAAGTTTTCCTTCGAGGAAACCATCCGGCAGATTTAAAACTCTCTCTTTGCGATAGTTTCCAAGTCCCCGAAAACCCCCAAAACGATTGCGCGTAAGTTTTCAGGCCATTCATCGCGCAAAAAGGGAGTGGAAAAAGGAAACCGCCGGTTTTTGGTCTGTCGTTTTTTCCCCCAATAGAGCCAGCGCTAAGAGTGGAAAGGTATATAACATTTTAATGTCTGGAGCCATTAGGAGCAGGCAGATAAGCAGCGCGCACCCAGCGAACGCGGCGTTACGTTCTGTCGCATTCAAAAACAGGGGGTGAATTTACTAATGTAATATCGCAGTCATTAATTGTTAAATACCACGCCGAAGTGATGCAGCAACCCGCAGCCTTATCAACTCTGCCAGATTCTAACACCGAGACGTTGCAAGGTCTGCAGTTATGATGGACTACCTGAGTTGATAACACATGGAATTATCTAAACAACATTTGCATATTTGTGTAATTATTTCCTAAGGTTAATTAGCTCCTGCAAAGCAGCTTGCCCTTTGAGACTGCTTACTGTGACAGGTTCACATATTTCCTGTTTCAATGCCAGATTTTACTTTTTTTGTTGTTGTTGTTTTGTTTTGTTTTCTTTTTTCTTTTTAAAGTAACCTGTTGCTGGAAAGTTGCAGACGGGGCAAGATCTGGAGGCGTCGAACCACTCCAGACTCTGCTGTGGCAGATCCCATCCTGAACTTCTAATTCATCAAAACTCAAAAGAATCAAATCCAGAAAATCAAATTAGTTTTAAGCTGCGGTGACAGCTCTCTCCTTTTACTTTGCGCTTTTTTTTTTTTTTTTTTTTTAAAATCAAGGAGTTGGAATCACATTTTTATTTTTTTTTTTTTTTGGCGACAAGTGAAAAGCGAAATGCATACAAATAGGGAAATATGCCATACAACCGAATAGCTTTTTAACAATTTAGTTGAAGGTGGTTTCTATAATTACCGCTTATCACAGCAAAACAATTTCTCCTTCTAGCTCGACGAGCTGCTGTAAACAAGTATGGTACATGTGTTAAAGGCGGGAGAGCAGAAGCGCACGCTGGCAGGGAGGGGATGGAGAGGGATGGAGGAGGCTCAGGTCTCCCATCTCCCACCCTTCCCTGGAGATGCCAGGTCCTGCCCCACCAGCAGGACCTTTGCGGTTGGGCACAGCTCACCCCACGGCCTCAGTCAGCCTCAGGGCGGGCAGATATTCCCCCTGGCTCTTCTGAAAAAATCATTAAATTAAGAATACTACATAACAATATAAAAATATAACTTAGAGAAGTAGCAGTTTGTCACTAAAACCAGCCCAGGATGGAGCCACGTCTTCAGTGGCGACTGGCTAACACTAGCATCTTCCATACAATAAGAGATAACCTTTTCTGTACAAAAATTTTGCTCCTTTAAGAGAAAATCCCATGTTTGGAGGTCTGAAACAACCAGTGAAGGGACACAGTTTGCTCCCTGCCGCTACACAATTCTTGATTATCATAACCTGACCCATGTTTGCAGAACTCTTTGGTAATGGACCATGTAAAAATGACATGGATTTCACTGGAAACGCCCTTTGACTAGAAGGCAAGACTTCAAAAGTCCATTTTTAACAAGTATGTCCATGGATGCAGGTACCAGAAGGCGTGGGTGGCGAATGCTGAAGACAAACCGATGGGGAAGGTTTTAACCCTCCCTGCTGCCATGGGCAGGACTTGTGAAGCGTAATTAAGTTCCAAATAAATCTGGAGGAACTCCGCCACTTGCTCTAGCAGAGTTAAAAAAAAAAAAAGTCTTCAGGCCTTTGAAGGACCCAACAACCCAGAGATGGGCACCCAGGGTTTGCCACCACTGGGACTACCCCGTCTTGCCCCTCACAGCTCTGGTGTCCTCCTCACCCCCTCCCATCACCACTCTCCCTCCTTCATTCACACTTCACTTCTCCATATACATTTTCCATCCTTTCACAACCTCCAAATTAAAAAAAACAAAGGTGGTATTGAGTCTCTTTTGTTCCACCACCTCCTATTCTGGCATGGTCCTTCTCCAACAGGACCTCTCTTTTCATCCCCCAACAGCACCCTTATGAGAACTAAACGATGCTCATCCCCTCCTGCATTTTCCTCACTCCTTTTGCAAATATTTGCCTTACATGAGACAAAACCCATTTTATTATGATAGAAGATAATGAAACTGTATGGTTTTTTATCTCCAGACCAGCTCCAAAGCTCAGAGCAGGACAAGGTCTAAGAAGGTTTGAAGGCAACATAGCTGGAACAGAAGCCAAAAAACCAGCCAGCATGTGATTTTTTTTTTACTAAGACAGCAACTATAGTATTAAAACCAAGGAAGAGGAGGAAAGTAAGGAAAACATAGAAAACAAAAACAGGAAAAAAAGTGGAAGCAAAGATCTCATATTAATATTTTTCTGCAGCACGAGTACCTGAAGCTAAGACTTTAAAGTATCCAGCTCAGGCCATTTGACAAGACTTGATCTTCAACAGAGAAATTCCAGTGTGTCAGGAAGCATCCCATCTACCTGAAAAACTATTTTACTATTTTAGTCGGAGTTGAGACCGGTCTTGCACAGGTGTTTCTGAAAGTTTTCCAACTCCAGCCGGAGAGGAGATGGACCTTTCACTAACAGTAGGAACCGTATTTCTCCTTGACTCACTGCAGCGGCTGGCACTCGCCTGTGCACTACATACACGGAGATACACACAGAGGAGAGTGGGCTGGCTTCTGCAGAACTCTTAAATATCTGAATTTTCAGGAAGGATGGCGATGGTACGGCCTTCTACGCTGGGAAATGAGACAAAAGGAGGCTGCAGAAGAGAGCAGATGAGGGTAACCACACCAAGATCATCTCGGCAGCAGGGCAGCTGTGGTTTGGGGAGAGGACCTGGGAGGAAAAGTGATGGTGGAGGCAAGTCTGCAACACATCTTAAATCTGACCACGTGCAGGTGAATTCAGTTCAGCAGATCTTGCTGGGAGCACTGGGAAGTTTAAAGGATAACGAAGACCAAGCGGTGGGTCAAGGGAGATGAGTGGAAAAGACAAAAAACACGGGGGAAAGAGGTAAAATCATAGACAGCTGATCCTTCAGCCTTGAAAGCTCGAACGGAGGACACGTTTCCTTACTCCCCTCCTCTACGGGCGCCATACAGGTTTTATTTGCAGACTTTGCCACATCAAAGCCCCACCACCCAGCAGGATCTGATCAGCAGAGCGGGTCCATGGCCACCAGCGTCTGGTGCAGCTCGGTGGAAGCACAGAGCCCCGCGTCCTCAAAGGTTCAGCACTAAAATAACGTAAAAGCCTGACCAGAGAGTTATTTTAATCAGCAATTGTGTTCCGTGTGCCTTCAGAAAGAGCCACACCGCGTTCTCCCTCACGTGTGAACTTGGCAGGGACTAAACCAAGAGCCTTCCGATGTGAAAACGCCGGCCTCTTCCACCTATCTGGCAGGAATAATTGAGGAAATAAAATGGCTATATTAGCTTTTCAAGGGCGCTTTCTGAGATGGGGGGGGGTGGGGGTGGGGAGGGGGCATGACACACACCCTGTGTCTCCTTCTGCTTTTGAGGCAGAAGGAGAGAGACCAGGCATCACAACATCTCAGCCCGGCCCTTCCCGGAGCCCGGGAGATAAAATAGCATAAGCCAAGGTTATTATTTGGCACGTGCCCTTCGGAAAGCAACACGGCAAAGCGACTTCAGGTTGCGCTTTTCATATTACAGACCCTCGGACCTATTCCCGGATCCATCCGAGGTGATTCTCTGTAACTTCTCGCGCCTGTTTTATTGGTGGAGCGGTGATGGCAGCGCTCCCAATATCGCTTAGGAAGCCCCAGTAATAAAGATGCTGTGTGCGTGTACAGTCAGCGGCAGAAAGGCACGACCAGAAGCCTTAGGTATTGCAGTTAAACACACATGGTGTTAAGCCAGAGAGTAGTCCCACCTCTGAAACTCCCGACAGTTCATCAGGAAAGCAGGCGATCTCCACCGATCTGCAAAACGAATTGAGTATCACACGAAATGTGCCGCTTCTGGCGTACCTAACAGCGGCGTGAAAGATGGAAACCACCAAAAAAAAAATGCATTTGGCAGAGCGAGGCAGAATTTGAACCGTCACCGTCAGCGCAAAGGGCTGGCTTGGGAGGAAGCAGCCATGGCTCCTGAGATTGGGTTTAAAATGACAAGTTTTAGCTAACGCAGGACTGACAAGAGATTTTTTTTTTTTTTTTTCTTCCACATTTCGTGTTTTGGCCCCCTCCCCCGGGGCCGCCGAGGTCCCCAGCTCCCACCACAATTACCACCCGAGGCGGCTGCGGATCCTGTCCCACTTTTCCCACTTTGGATGCGAGCCGGGCTTTCCCTGGTGATGTTGGTCAGGAAATAAAATTGGGAGCTAATGCCATATATATGTGGGAATGCGGGGAGCTCGGATCCCAACCTCCCCCGGGGCAGTGGGAGGGAGCTGCTTTTCCCTTTTACATCCAGCTTTATTGCACACAAGAGGAAAAACCGAGCAATTCCAACCCAGAAAAGAGTTTTCCCAGCTAAGCCCTCAACTGCTTCCCCACCATTAACCTAGGGCTACTTCTGTATTAAAAAAAACAACAAAACAACCCCAAACCATTCTCTCCTCCTGTTTCCAAAGTGCTCCAACCACTTCTGCTCGGTGAGGAACAGGCAGTTTAATTGCAGTTAAAATTAAAATTTAAAAATTAAAAATTTTGACATCAAAACAAACCCTCTCTCCGCTCTCTCGGCCACGGGACCTGCTCCCCAGGCCCTCATTTATAACATTCCAACGGGCACACAATGGCCTGGAAGCAGGGAGAGGTGGTCTTGGCTGCATTAATGTGTCCCTCACCTAATACCATATTTCACTTTTGGCACACGTGGGTCTTCGCAGGAGGCCTTCAGAGCCCTGCCCTGGCAGATGTTACAGGAATCTACGGGCTTTTGTTAAAAGCCCCACGGTACAGGTGAGACTTCTTCGGATTTGTGTTTAAAACTGGATGCCCAGGACCTTGAGTTTGCCTGCAGGTCCGTGTCAAAAACAACCAAAGGCAGCAGCAAACCTTACCCGCGTTGACTACTCCCTATTTCTCCAGCTTTTCATCAGGAAATTCAAGGCACTTTGTAACTTGAAGGGATTTGCTGTTTATCAAGTAAAAACCCAGAGCTCAGGCTAAATTAATTAAGTCTCAAAAGTTATTACAGCATCATCTCCCTGGTTAAAGTTATCTGCTTGTCAGCCAGGGTCAGACGACTTTGTCAGGCTGTTGTTCCAGCCTGGATTTTCCCGTTATTTCTTCTGCTGGAGTCTGGCATGTCCTGTCATCACCACCCAACCGTCTTCTGGCAAAGTGCAAGGAAAGGAGACCGAAAAGAAGAAAAATTCAGACAAAATCAGTTTCTCGGTGTCTCTTAATTATCACCTCCTTCAAAAGCTCGGGAGTTGGTCCTTTAAATAAAAAATAAATGGTTGTGTTCTTTTTTTTTTTTTTTTTTTTTATAGTGGCTGGTTGTTCCCTGTTGTGCTGGAGAGCAAATAGTTAAAACCCTTCCTTCAGGAGAGATCTTGCCCCTGGATATCTGCGGTATCCTTTTTGTTCATATTGTTCCCAAATTGACAGATGCGGTAAGAGCCACCTAACCTAATTATTTTATCATTAAGACAAGAATGTAAATAAACACAGATATGACATTTGTCTTTTTTAGTCTGGGGACGAGAACATTGCTGACTCACCGAGAGGAAAGAGGGGCCGGAGAAGAGAATAGGAGGAAGGAGGAGAATGAATCAAAGGAAGTTTTACTTCAGGAAAAAAAAAAACCAACAAAACTGATTTCCCTTTTAGCTCTCTGACAGACTTTGGGATTTTTGCTTTTTCTGGTATTTTGCTTTCCCCTTTCCATATAACTTTCAGGGTTCCAGGTGAAGGAAGCCTGAACTGGAAGCAGCACCTTTGGCAAAAGTCTTGGAAATCGCACGTGGGGAAACTCCGTTGGAGCAGAGCTGTAATCACAGCTCCTCGTCCTGGTCCTACCAGGGCTATTGACAAATACCTCTGCAGTTCACCTGAAAATCCCCCGGGCTGTCACGCTCCAAGCACGGCACCTGCCAACCTCTGTGGGAACAACTCACATACTCTAATTTAAATAAAAACGACAGCAGTTTGGCCAAAGAAACCCCAGTTGGTAAAAATACCCTAAACGCGTCTGCGTTTCGGTCCAATGCTACACCCCCCGACACTTTACGTGCATCTTTTTTATGTCTATTTATACTTTTTTTTCTTTTTCCAAACTACTTAATCTCAGGGAATCTCAGCGTGCTTCTGCCCCGACGTAACGCACGTCACCGAGGAGGGTCCTTTGTGTGGCTGAATTAGGGGAACAAAAGAGCATTTCTAACACCAACCAACAGGTTGTATCTTCACAGCTGTCCCCCCCCCCGCCAGACCTGTTTCTGGCAATTAATAGATTAATTGTGGGGGGCGAGTAAATAAAAATGAATACAGTGCTTTTACAAAAAGAATTATCTTCGCGAGACACAAAGAGAGATCACGCCCGTTGTTTAAATGATCACATGCATTTTTCTTAACACTGAAAACAATTTCTTTTGAAACAAATGCATATGAAACATTCGAAAACTCCTAATGGAAGGCATGAATAAGTGTTATTTTTCTATTTCCTAAAGTACTTAAAGACTATTTTACTTTCCAGTTCTTTCAATCTGTTTATATGTTGTAATGAGAAACAGACTTTTTTTTTTAACCGTGGTATTGCAAGAAAAATAGCATTTTGGCCAAGAAAAATGCAGATTTCCCCGCCACAGGAAACAATGAATCTAACAAACTTCAACACATTTAAGTAAAACAACAACTTAGTATTTTCATTAACAGCTATGGTTTCAGAACAAAGCTCAGCTGCAAAGTCTCTGTTACAAGAGTTTATATCTCTTACACGAGTTAAACTAAATAGAACAGCTTCGCCCTGTATTTTTCTTCCTGACGTCTCTGTCTCTATTTATTACATACACTCAAGAGCAGTTATTTAAGTGAAAGAAAGATTTAACAGGCTCAGAGCTATTTGATTTCTCCTAATAAAGACAGCAAAGCGCTCAGTGCTTTAAGTAAACTGATCCACTATTTATTTAATGTGCGGTTATAAAGATTTGCTGAAGTACCTTAATACACGGCGTACTATAATTAATTGTATTTGAAGTAACTGCCATTAGCTTAATAAATAATTATATAAGCAGACGACAAACACAATCTGAGATTCAGATTTGCGTTTTCTGGCGGTTCTCACTTTGAAAAGTTGAAGGTTGAGCTGTTCCAGCCTCAATTCTGCTGCTCGGTTTTGCCCTCCAGACCTACCCCCGTTATTTTTTTTTTTTTTTTTTTTCTTTCACAACAGCGTTGGCTGAGAAACGGCCTTTAAAACCCACGAGCTGCTGAAGAACCTCGGGACCTGTGCCTTTTACCTCTGGCTTGAACCCCGCAACTCCCTGGCGCTGACCATTTTATCAAAACGGGCCCTTTTCCGCTCAGATTAGCGAGGGCGTTGGCGTTGGGGCAACGGTGGCTTCGCCGCTGCCACCGAAGAACATCGGGCACCAGATCACTCGCAATCTTCCTCTAACGCTGTGTCACTTCTCTAACAGCTCAAAACATCCAACTCCACAACAGACAGCTTGGCTGTATTTTAAATTAGCACAAATGCTAAAGCCAGGAAATGTAATTCTCAGGATATCGGAACAAAAGGTTCAGAGAAAGAAAGAATTCTTATATACCATAAGATTATCAGGACTAGACTGTCACACCATGACCTTGCTGGCGTCTAGCTAATCTGACAATATTTGGCAGAGCATTGTTTCAAATCAATAACTAATTAACAAAGTACAAAAGAAGTTGTACTGTTTTTGAGGCTCCTTGTTAAAAATGGCTTTTGGTTGCACATGGGCAGAAAGGTCGCTTTTATGACATCTTCACGAGTCTTTCAACATCTTGCCACTGTCAGATTAAATTACTTTTAGCAATTAATTGTCATAAGTTAAAACAGAAGCACATTTGTTACAGCAGGTTGTCATAATGACATGGTGAGCAGTTGTTTTGATATGAATTTCTTCCACTGACCTTCTATCATATCTTAATTTTTTTGGTTGACCTAACTGGAAAATTGGGAGCAATCTTCTAACTCAGGCGGCACAGGCCAAACATTGGGGGTCTTATTGAGATGATAGACTGAACAATAACGGAACAGAAATTCCAGAGATAATCGAAAGAATAATATATATATATATATCTTCTATAGAATATGTAACCTGTGATGTCTGTGCTGGTGGGTGGGATAATAAAAATAAACCCTCAAAAAACCACAAGGATGTAGCTTTTGTCGCTGTTACAAATGGGCCCTTGATGCCATTTTAATCCTTTATTAGCCAACGCCATTTGTTTGACCTGTTTTAAAACAAGGATTAAGTGGATTCAGCATCTGCAACCTGCACCCATTCAAACCGTTACTGAGTTTTGGGAGCTTGGACTTCATTGTGCTTTAACTAAAAGTAATTCTACCCTTAGAATTATTCTTATTATTAGAATTATTCTACTCTTAGTTCCTTTTGTTAAACTTCTCTGCATTGTGATTGGCCATCTTACAGAACACTTCCCATCAAAGTTTGTGTGAGTTTCCTATAGAACGCTACATCAGGGTGAAGACAGACAACCATCCTCACAAAAATGCCCTGTATTTATTTGATAAATGCTAAATCCCATTTCAGCTGTTTGCTGGGCATTGCCATGCCACCCCGTTACCAGAGACTCTCTGAAAACAAACCCAGTCTGGTCACCAGTGATGGCACAAAAGCCAGTGAAATTTACCAGGAAAGGGCAGAAGCATTATTCATTGAGCACCTCCTCCTGCTTAACATCTCAGGTATTTCTTCCACGAGGTGGAGCAGACACCTACCTGCACCCATGGAGGACCTCATGCTGCAGCAGGGGAAGAGTGTGAGGAGGAAGGAGCAGCAAAGACAATGTGTGATGATCTGATCTGACCACAACCCCATACCCTGTCCTCCTGCGCTGCTCGGGGGGAGGAGGTGGAGAAGCTGAGAGTGAACTTGAGCCCAGGAAGAAGGGACAGTTGGGAAGAAGGGGTTTTAAGATTGTTTTTATTGCTCATTATCCTGCTTTGTTGTCAATGGGCCATAAATTAATTAATTTCCCTGAGTCAAGTCTGTTATGCCTGTGATGGTGACTGATGGGTGATGTTCCTGTCCTCACCTTGACTCATGAGTCTTGTGTCCTATTTTTTCTCCCCTGTCCAGCTGAGGAAGGGTGTGATAGAGCGGCTGGGTGGGTACCTGACAGCCAGCCAAGGTCAACCACCACATAGAATCATAGAATGGCTTGGGTTGGAAGAGACCTTAAAGCCCATCCAGTGCCACCCCCTGCCATGGGCAGGGACACCTCCCGCCACACCAGGTTGCTCCAAGCCCCCTCCAACCTGGC
>JAOXJM010000019.1:78757755-78774747 GCA_026413425.1 Tringa solitaria
GGGCCAGGCTCTCACCACCCTCACACCAAACAAGTTCTTCCCCACATCTCATCTCAATCTCCCCTCTTCCACTCACTCCCTAATTCAATGAGAACATGATAAAACCAGATACAGTATTCTGTTGCTGATTTTTTTTTTTTTCAGAGGTGTAGAGGCTTAGCTACCAGGAGCAGTATTTTATTAAAGAACTAAAAAATTTGGTTGGATGGTCAGTGAATTGGTGAACTGAGGCTCCCTCCTGCTCCACCATCTGAGAGTAACATGGGCAACCAGAGCCCGTGTGACCCTGATGTGCCATCCCCATAATTACTCACCAGTATTAGAAGTGACATGATTACGTTCGTCAACAGCTACTAACCCTGGTGACCTCCCTTCCTTTCTGAAGAACCTGCTCAAGGCAGTTGTGATACTCTCCTCACTCATGCTTCTGCTGAAAGTACCAAACTAGAAGCCCTCAAACTGTTGCTTAAGAGCCCAGAAAAGCCTAAGGCTCCTCAACGCACACAACTCTTGGTAGCTCTCAAGTTGGTCTTACTTTATTCCGTAGTTTCTCTCCAAGCAGTGCCATCTATTGGGAAAAGTAGCTAAAATTCAAGTATTACTTGGTAATAAAGGGAATATAGCTCATTGTCTATTGACAAATGCACTCTTGCCAAGGATTGAGCAAAAAATGCAGAGGAAGAGAATGAGAACCAACTGTTGAAGCGTAGAAGAGTGCAGGTGAACAGCATGCAGACCATTCAGGGGAGAAAACCGGCCACCGACACCGCCAACCGCAAAAGACAAAAAGCATTTTTGATCAGTTTAGCATCCCCTTTTTAGCCAGGGGGAGAAGGATAAAACAAGGGTTCAGCTGAGAGAGGAACGGCGAGATTTCTCAAAATTTAGATGAGGTCATGGCTGGAGATGCTGTAAAGCAGACTACCTCAGGAAAGACTTCTGCCTGAGCGGTATGAAAATGAAGTTAACAGCTCTGGAGTTGGTAAAAGGTAGCTCTCAGGGCGTGCTGATCGGTGATGGAGTTCACTAAGGCATAGCAAGAATGGAGGTCATGACTCTGTTCCCCTCAGAGCTCACAATAAGGCATATTTCTTTGCCTGTACAGGGACGACAATGAGCTGATTAAAAAGATAAACCTCATTCTCAAGAGGAAAATAATTCAAAATAACATGGCACAGTAAGTAAACTCACAAAAAGGTAAAGATTTTGGTTAGTAAAATCCTTTCCTTGCAAGGATTTTAAAATTTAACGAATGAAAGGGCTATAATAATTAATTTTTCAAATTGACAGCCACCTATGAATTGCAGGGCAGGAACTGATATTTTTTCTGGGACAGCTTATTCCACATTCGTCCATGCCACTGTTTCCTCCACTACTTCTAGCCCGTTTGGCAGCCGTCACTGCTGCAGGCAGCCAAGCAGACTACAGAGGAACTACCAGATTTATCTTAATCCCCAAAATTAGATTTTTGTATTTTTTTCCTATTTTTTTTTCTGATTTTCCACTTTGTTTTTTTTGCAGCAGATGAGGTGAAAACAACATCCTCAAAGGCACTGTGCATCCTGTGCCCCGGTTCCCTGTCTGCTGACATCCATTTCCTAGGACTCCACAAATGTTGTTTTCCTGACCTCTGCCCATCGTGGTAGAGTCCTCAAATCCCAGACCACTAGATATTTCTAGAGGATTGGGGTGGGGTGGTGAATCCCACAGAAAAGGGTTATTTTGCATCAGCACGATTCATCTTAATATGACTATATATATATTTATCCCAGAAATTAACATTTGTCATCTCTCAGTATATCAAGGCTCTTGTGGCTGACTGGTCAGCAAGAAAAAAGCATGTAAAGAATCTCCAAGTTTTGCAAAAAAGGTGTATGTTGCCAGTCGAGCCCCTGCTAAACTTTTTCTGCCGTTTTTCCCCAACACACTGAAATCTAGCATCAAAAGGTGTGACTGCGTGCGGTAGGTTAAAGGACATTATCCTTGTTTTGGGTCTCAGCTAAAAGGGTATTATCCTTTGATTCTGCTGGATAAATTACAAAGGATGCTTGCAGCGAGCAATCTGCACTGGCAGGAGGATGGACCAGAAGACCTTTGAGGTCTTTTCAGTCCTTCCCTGCAACCCCTCTACGATCAAACAAAGAGGGGCAGTATCCGAGTAGATGAAGTTTGAATGATTTCATTCACCTTTGCCTTCAACAAGTAGCTCCACTTTCCACTGAGGTGGTTTTCTTTGCTGGTATCTCGCTAACCGTCCAGGTTTACCAAGCCCGAGTCCCATCTGAAGGGAAGGAGGACTCTTCTGACCTGCGAGAGGTCTTTAGCTTCTCTAGCACGATGGGGAGCACCACACAGCTCGTGGTGGGAGGAGAGGCACAAGATGGTCCTTTCTTTCAGGAACTCACACAGCTCACCTCGTGTCTTAGGAGCCAGATCTAACAATGCACATTTCATCAGCCTCACGCAACAAACGCTCTGGAAGAGGTAGATGGCCCCCATTTTTTCCTTTTCTTTGATTAAACCACACTCATGAAAGGCAGAACAAAGGGAGGGTATTGCAGAAAGAGGCGGTGCTCTTGAAGAGATGCAAAATCTTCCTTCAGTGATTATCTCTGATTTCTCACTTGCTCAAAGAAAAGAGGACAAACATAACTTTTCTGGACTGGCAGATGCAAAACATCCCATAAGAAGCCTTCACAATCCCAGGATCTCTTAAAATACCTAGTTTAACTGCACAAGCTAAACAACCTATGCATAAATTATTGAATACCATTACAATTTAAGCTCTATATACTTTAGCTATTTAATGTAAGATGAGTGTTCATTGTAGTTTCTATAGGATGCAATATGATATATACACATTTTTCCTGTTACATAGAAGCTACTATAGGAACTTAAAGCTTCTCTGACCCTTTTGGAATGATGCAGAGGCCTCACTGTAGGTGCTCAGTGCTACTGCAGATGCTCTAGAGTCCTCTGCTGGACTTCCAGCTGCTGGGCCACGGGTGGTGCAGGTCCTACAAGACATCGGCCAGGTCTCTCCACTGTCCCAAACACCCTGTGGCACCCAGAATGTGATATATGTCCCAGCACCTGAATTGCAGTCTTTTTAAACAGTGCCCAGGGGTATGAGGGCCAACAATGAAGTTGTGGTACTTTCCAAGCAGTTCTCAAGAGCTTTCCATCGCCAGGATGGTTTTGCTGTGCGGAGAAGTGAAAGAGATTTCTCAAGAACCCAAGGATGTAACGAGCTTTAAAAGGTAAATATGGACAAGGTAAAACCATGTGTTATTTCAGAGCTATAGGCAACGCAATGCTGGTAGTTGTAAAAGGGAGGGGGGCAAAAAAAAGGCATTGTGATATAAACGTTGGGCTGAGAGAGCTGCCTGCCCAGCGCTTGTCATTTTTTCTCTTGTGGTGGAATAACGGGCTGATGGGCTCGGTCTCAGCAGCAGGCTAACATGGTGGCACAGGCTCTGGAGGACCACCTTGCCAAGTCCCAGGGTGGGCCAGAGGGAGCCAGCATCTGCCTGGGGGATAGACGGGGTGGACCAGACACCACCACCCCCCCCCCCAGCAAGGCAGCTGGTGGGACCTGGGAAATGGCTCCAACTCCAGCCTCAAATAAATGTCACCCCGCGCGAGGGGACAGCCGGCGGTGACCTCGCGTCAGGCGGTGCCGCCTGTCAGCCCGACCCCAACAACGAGCAGAAATGGCACGGCCGCTTTTGCCAGGATCTCCTGCCCAACAGCCGCCACCGCGGACTTTATTAATAAACCTGCCTTTTACCACTTTCTCCTAAATGCTGGCACAAATTGCCCCGATGCGTCCGTTTTTAGCAAAACAAATTAATTAGTTGCACATGGTCTTCTCCTATTTAATCTCCCGCAGAAAATGGGAAAAAAAATTATTTATGAAAAGTGTGTTACATCCAAAATTAATTCAATTTCACTGGTGTGCTGCTAGTATAAATAGCGCTGTTATAGGCTGTGCTACAGTAAAAATAATATTTGCAGTAAGAATTATTAAAGCAGAGAGGCTCGGTGGAAAAATAAAGGATGAAATTCCGAGCATACAGGGCAAGGAAAGGCTTATCCCTTTTGCCCAGAAAACCTGACCCCATCGGTTGTTCTGATAAAAGTACTTCTTCCTACTTCTTCCCTCGTTGCCTCTTTGATATCCTTCCACTATTGTGGCAGCAACATTATTGCAAATTACTATTATTATAAAATTATGCGATTTATACTTTTTCCTTTAATAACATTTCAGAATCCATTCAGTATACTTGTTTAAGTGGTGAACGCTATTTAGAAGGGGATAAATACTGATTTACATTTCTAAGTGTCTTTTAACATAGAGAAGACACTGTCAATGTGAAAATCTGTAGGGAGTGGGAGATGGCTTGGAGGATGGAGGGAATAATCATGTCACATTTAAGCCCGTATGATCTGTTTCCATAGAAAAAGGTTAGAGATCAACAAATTCTCAGTTTGGTTCAGTCATAAATGAAGGTTGGCCAGGGTATTAACTTTCTGGGGGGAAGCATTAGCCAATACGTACAGCAGCAGCCTCTGGTGGTCTAAGAAAAAATGGTAGTATGTATAAGTAAGGCTAGAAATATGTTTTTTAAAGGGATGTATGTACATATTTAGCTATTTGACTCAATCCTCCGTTCAACACATTAAAAAACAGATGCTTTTAAAATGATCTGCTGGCAATATGCTTGTTAAAATCTGAACAGTAAGAGTATTAAAATTCATATGCATTCATTAGCATGTTATATAAAAGTAAAATGCTTTTGTTTAATCATTCCATAAAGTATTATAGTCAATGCTGATTATCAAGAAGTTTTTTTTTTCCCTTGGTTTGCATCGACAAAAAAGAAACCAAATTTATAAGATTGTTACTGAACTGATGACATTTTCTGTCTTCACTCGCGAATTCAGTTGGCAGATGTTTTCAAGAACAAAAAATTCTGTCTTATTACAAAACATATTAAGCAGGTTTTCCTGCCATAATGTTTGACATGATGTTTATTGCCCAGACCAAATCAGTCCCTTTAACAAGCTATAATGTACGCCAGAAAGTACATTATTTCATAGTTAAGGAAACTTCCAGCATGAAACAATAAGTACTTTGATCTTTCAAGCACTATGCTTAATGCACTACACACTCCCATAGTCGTTCTTATTTGTAGTCATTTTGTAAAAAAACACAGTACAATTTGAGATTCTGTATTTTAAGGCTCTGCTTTTACATATTCTTGAGTGTCCCCAGCTATTTCTTTGTTTGTTTTTTTTTTTTCCTACAAAAATAAAGAAAATACTTAAAGAAATGTAACCACGGAAGAGTTCCATTTTTCCAGTTCTTGGAAAATCTAACTGCACAAGTGGGAGCATCATCCAGACAGCTTTAATTAGTTCAAATGGCATTTCCTCATCGGATGACAACAGATCTCAATGACCCTACGAGAACATAATGGGGGATATTTATTCCTACTACTTAACAGTCTGAAACAATTTCTCCAGCGTGTTTGACATGAAAAAAATTTCCTTCCATGTTTGGTGCAAGTGACACCTTCTTGTGGGGGTATTTTTCATCTAGTCCCTCCGTACTGGTTGTCCCTGCTTGGCAAAGACGTAAAGGCTGACTCAAGTTTTTCAAAATTCTTTGACGAGAACCGTTATGAAGCATACACCATCCTTAAATATTTCTGTGGCGTGACAATATGTTTTATTTCCAGAGCTCAGTGAGTCAAACGCATGCTCTACTCCACAGAAAGTAAAGGTCATGTATAAATTGTCCTTTGAGATTACCCCAACCTGTGGTTGCTGTAAGAGAGTCCCAGGGGGCAAAGGAACGGAGGTTCCTGCAGCTCCCACAGACCCAAGGACCAGCGGCAGTTTTAGTCTGTTTCAAGAAACTCTCTACACTAGAGCCTTATAAAGAAAAACACCCAAAGAATTACAGAATCACAGAATGGTAGGGGTTGGAAGGGACCTCTGGAGATCATCCAGTCCAACCCCCTGCCAGAGCAGGTCCACCCAGAGCAGGTTGCACAGGAACAGGTCTTTCAGAATAGAACACCAACCACATCAGAAAACTCAATTTCAGTCAATTTGCCCAGGAAAGGAGACCACCACCCACACCGTCACTAAAACTTATGCTACTTATCTCCTTGGTTTGAAGGAAATCAAATCAAGGCAACGTCAACAGTCACACGTGAGGCACAGAGCCAAGCAATAACGACAAGGGGATGGAGTCATGCACGTTACGTTTCGGGGGTCAAACCTCCCGAAGCCAAATTTCGTGCCTCACTGAGCAAAAGAGCCACATGAAGGTGGAGCTGCTAAAGAGGTATCCAAAAAAAAAAAAAAAGGTAAAAAAGGTTCAGTTTCAGCCAGGGGACACCGGGCCATTTTTCTGGACAATAAAGCAACATCGTCCACCTTGAGACAAGTCCCATGGCCCCCCTTGAGAAGCAGGGTCTGGCTGTGGGGCAGAACGGCATCCCTCAAAAAAAGCAGATAGAGAAAAGCAATGCCCCGTTGGTGACTTTGAATATGTACGTGCATCCTTTTGTTTCCCATACTCAGCAGCCAGATAGCTCTCAAAAGACACCGTAATATTTACGGTATTTGTGATAATCTGGCATCCAGGTCACAAACCCTTTTAACCAGCCGGTATTTCTCCCACACACGATGCTATTACGAACCACAATTAATAGGAACACGTTAAAATTTAAAACGATTCTAACATGCCTTTTGCTGTTGTTTTTTTTTTTTTTCTGCTTTGCACCATATACATTTTTACTGTTTTAACTGCACTGTGGCGCTTCTGACACGTTTTACCGTTTGAATGGAAATGCTAACTTTCATAATAAGGGCTTTGGAAATTGCATGACTCAGTCTCGAATGTATAATGCATAGTATGTATATGAAGCAGAATGTGTCAAAGTGCAAATAATATTGTTTGTGCCCCCTGCAGAATTAGAAATCCTCGGGTAGCACTGTTATAACGATCCCATGCTGGTAGCATTACAAAGTGCAAAGGTTCACTGAGTAAGAAAAGAGCAAGGGACAGAGTTTCCTCATTACACCATTCCCGAACTATTCTAGCTTAAATATTTATTAAGATATTAATAACTCTCCTCCTTTATCTGCCTTCTGAAGTTCAGCTGAAACACAATGGATGGCTGCTCATATGAAAACAATACATTATAGGGTAAATCTGCTACCACACAAGATGAACACCAGTATTTTCCACAATACATTATTAATTCAGCAGGTAATACGTTAAAAACCTATCAGGCTATAACTACTGCCTCCCCAGTATAAGACAGCATAACACAATAAATGCATGCATGACATGTGAAGCTAATATTTTGCCTAAGCTGCACTAGAAAGTGTTCCTTACGTACAACTCTGTTTATAAAATCATTTTTACAAAGTCCTCCTTAAATCGGTCCCTTTCTTGATAGCACCAGTGAGTTCCTCTGGGGTTTATTTGAAGTTCCCCTTTGAAATTAGAAAGGAATGTTTTGCAACTCTTCCCGAACTTCACTTTCGGCAAGTGACAAAAAATATCAGTAGAATAAAGAGCCAGGAACTCTGTATGAACTCTTGAATGCCATCCCAGCGCTGTGTTTGTTTTTTACAAAAAAAAAAAGCACGCTGTTTACTAGCCAGTATGGACAGTAAACACATCTATACATCACTAAAGAAGGGCAAAGGAAACCAAAAGAAACTTACTCTAATATACATCTGCATAGTTTCTTTCTCTTTTTGCGGATTTCGATACTTTTCGTAGAAGTCACGTCGCTTCTTTGTTTCTTTCTGGATTTTATCTTTTCTTTCCCTCTTTTCGGCAGGTTCATCTGAGCTATCAGAAGACAGCTGTACTTGGGCTTTTGTCTTCTCCACTTCAATATAGTTCTCATTGGGATTCAGTACTATTACTCCATAGCCTTCCTGTTGTGGAAGAGAGAGAGAGACACACACACGCACACAAAAAAAAAGAAGAAATATGAAAAGGGAGATTTAATGCTTGAAAATGCTTTGCATTTATTTAATGCTCTTAAAAACTTTTATATTTATTTCAGTAAGTTCGCACAACATAATTTATAGAAGGGTGTTTTAAGAATATTCTGTTTGTTTCTTTTCTGTCATTAAAAGGATATTGATGTGTGAATATGTGTCTGTGCGTGCACTTACGCTCACGCACATCCCTCAGCGTCAGAAAAGTTGCCTGTTTCTACCTTTAAAATAATTTAATATGTTGTTTTATTCATAAGCACTTTATACGACTTTTTCAGAAAACAGTACGGGAACTAAAAGGAAAATATTATTTTAAGAACTCTGCATAATGATGAATAAAAAAGCTTTATACCCAGACAGTAAAAAAACTGTAAAATAAAAAGGATGGAGGGATTCCACATATATATATATATATACACACATCTAAAATAAAGCAAGCATGTGGAAATTATTCACCCCAGTTTAAAATAGTAAACCCTTTTGTCTAGCTGACAACGAGCAGACCATGCAGAAGCCAATAGCGGCCCTAACAATGAATCAATACCACCACTGATTCAGTGGTACCGCTTACAAGTCAACTCTTTTTGCTGTGGGGAGGACGACTTTCAAGTGTATCTTTAAATCTGCTCTAAAACTTCTCTGGGATTACGTCCCGTATTCAGCAAACCCAGAGAAAATTCGTGACCTGCAGGATGCTTTTGAGCATACCAGCTGCATTTTTGTGCCTCAGAAAATGAGCTGGTTGAAAAAAAAAAAAACAACATGAATTTATGAATGAGAAATAAATCTTGAATAAATCAGCCAATCATTTTATTATGATTTTTAAATGATGGCAAATCACACAATAACGTTCGTGGAAGATATAATGGCGAAGGCAGGGAGAAAAGGGAAGCACGTGCGTTTAACAGATGAGCCCTTAAAGTTACCATGGGCTCCCAGTCAAAACCAAGCCGTCCTTTAAGAGTAAATTTTAATAAAGACTTACTTTTTGGAAACGTCTATATTAATTATCTAGCTGAACAGCTTCATTTCCAGCTTTTCACCGGGTGCTTCCTTCTGGGCTGGGCAGGAGGATCAAAGAGGTCCCCCCGTACCTAGCTGGCCAGAGCAAACCCAAGCCCACGCCAACAAAAGATACTTTATTTGGGGCTCGCTTTTATTCTAATCTGTAGGGCCATTCACAAACCTTGTAGCGCATTGTGGCCACTGTCAGGTAGACAGATTGTCACTCGGTGATTTTCTACAGTTGGACACACTCGACTAGTTATCAAAATCGCATCTGAAGGCAGCTCCTACCCCTCGTCCTCGCGCCCCGCTCAGGCGTCTGCCGTCCCTTCTCCTCCCACCAAAAAAATAAAAGCCAAGTTAAAGGGCACGGTTGCACTCTGCTAAACAGGGTGAAATAGAGGCATTCAGGGCACTGTCTCTGGCCTAAGGGATGTCCTCCAAAAAAGAAAAAAAAAAGGTCACCGCAGGCCACCGAAGACATCTCCCCCGGGCTCGGTGCGGGGCGGCATGAGTAAGTGGTCTCCTGTCACCCCGCTCCCCTGCCCGCCCCGCCGAGGGGACGCCCGGGGGGTGAAACGCCAAGAAACGGGCCAAAAAAAAGTACATAAGCCAAGGGGGAAAGGCAAAGGAAAAAGGGAAAATTAAAGAAGACGAAAGTTTACAATAGACCCTGGCCACCGCTGGTGACGGCAACGCTCTGGACCGTCAAGACGTCCAATCTCCAACTTGGGAAATGCAAAGCCCAAAATCCATCTCTGGGGACAACAGCCCTCTCAAACATTCCCGATTCACACGCCGCAGGTGAAAGGATGGGTTTCAGGCTCCCGAGGGGCAGACTTAGACCAAGTTTTGGTGGTTTTGGGGCTCCTGGTGCTGTTGGCCATCTCAACCCTCTCTTTTGGAGCGGGGACCTTCTCCTACCCACTTTTTTCCCCTCCCCGCACAGCCCCGAAGGCAAAATTTGTGTTTTTATTGCAGGTCTACAACTGCTACAGGGATTTGAAACTCGGCATCCACTCCAAGCTGACCACAAAACAGACACATAAATCATCAAAGAAGTAGAATTTGTCTAAGTTATTGATTATGTAACTGAAAATTACATGACTCATTTGTCCAATTTTACGAGGACACAATGTCAATTTTTCACATAGACATCAACAGATGAAATATGATTCCATTTCTAAATTCACTATTTCATAGATCAATTAAAGGATTTTTATCAATTATATTTTAAGCAGTGTAACATGCCTACCCTTACACTTTTTTCTTTCATTTCTCCCAGACAGCAGGCCTTTCCTATCAGTACAATTAAAATAATTAAGTAATAACTGAGATGGGTTTCCCATAATTGAAAAAAAAAATAATCCTGCAATTCATAAGACTTTCTCTTAGGGGAGTAATCTCTTTTCAGATTGTTTTCCTTGCGTGACATAGTGTATTTCTCCTTCCCTTGTCCTTCTGCCTCCTAAATTGCAAGAGGTAAACAATGGCACCAGAAAGAAGATGTGATAGTGACATGTGTAAGGTAACACGGGAAAACAAAACGACTGGTAAAATTGTACCCAATTTTACCTCTCTCATTCAGCCTTAGCCCAAGTTTTTTCTCCTAAATGTGAACACTCAGCTCCAGATAACATCTATGTAAACACCGCGGCCTCTAAGTTGGATTAATTCTTTAAAGATGCATTTCACACGCGCGTAGCTGCACCGTTAAACTTCGGTGCAGCCAGAGAATTACCCTGGAATTACCCGTACCTCCGGACCCAGTGGGGTTGAGCAGAGGGCAAGTCACTGCCAAACCGGGCACACAAAACTACTGATATATCTCAAAAACTGGGCTAGTTTAGCAAACTTTAATAATAGCCAAGATACGCAGTCTTTGGCGTGACTGTTTAGCAAAGAGAAAAATCACAGCCGCTAAAAAAAGTGTCTTTTTAAGGGGAAGTCATGTTCAGAAGTGCATACCTCACCATGTCATTAAAAATATCGATTATTTCAGTTAGGACGACCTCACAGAGTTATTAAAAGGTAGTGACCTATGATGTCAGTGCGTGCAGAGCAGTTTTTAAGGCTCGCCACCGTGGCTAAAGCATGAGGTGTGTTTCTGACACACGTAACAGGGGGGCAGTTCTTTCCTGTGTCTCCAGCACGCTCAGAAAGAGAAGCCCCTCGCTGAAGCGCTCAAGTTTTTTTCCTGGTGAAAAGCTAAACTTTGGTACAACACCCTCCCCCCCCTACCCTCCATCAATCATGAGCTGACAGAAGGAAGCCAAGCCCCGTGCTCTGCCACATGTCTGAGAGAATACAGATGTTGCACAGAAGCCCGGGTCTGCCCGCATCCCCCATCGGCGTATCGGCGAGGGGATGCCACGATGAGGGCGGACACTCGGGCTCCCACCTACCAATTCCAAGGGAAAAGTCACAACTTCTTCCTCAGACTAAACCCACCCAATTAATTTCCCCAAATTCCAATCCTTTGGGATAGGTAAAATGTAATTTTAACTACTGGCATCCTCCAGGTAACTCTTTCTGGAGGTTGAGGACTCCGTGCAAACTCCACTTCCAGCTTCATAAATACAAATACAATTAATACCAATTATTGAGCCAGCGAATGATGATGAAAGGGAAAGGAAAAACAGGCTGACAAAATCAAGTGTTGGAAAGGATGAGGAATCTCAGTTACAATACCTTCACTACCAAGCCAGGACAAGGTGGACAGGCCTTCTCCACCCTAAGGCATGAGCCAGAAATGGAGCGGCACTTTCCGCCTCTCACTGGAAGTTTGAGTGAGATGTTCAAAACAGGAGGAATACCAAAATTATTGCCTCTGACAGCAAGAGCAAGGGTAAAAAAAACAAATAACCCCATGGTATTTGAGGTAAATTCCGAATCTTTTGAAACCCCTTTTGCCTGGGCACATGAATAATGAGCCGAAAGCCTTCAGCTCTGCATATTAATCCACCACGATGGGACACCATATGTGACCAGAGAGGTCAGGGCTGGAGAGAAATCTTTTGACCTATGTAACTACCTTTTCAGGACCGTGAGAGAGGGTCTGAAAGAGATCGTTTTCCTAAGCTCTATCAACATGAATTTCCAAGTTCAGGTTTCTATTGAGATTGTTGGCGAGGGGAGCAGAGTTAATTCCCGGGGGGACGAGGAACACAACCCAAAGTCCTCGGCCCCTCAAACCTGCCCGTGGTTCACAGGGACACAGCGAGGTCCATGCCTCTTGGACCTGTTTGTTTCCCACCTTTTCCAGGGGAAGGGTCCATTGGTGCCACCGTCTGCCCCATCGTAGGTGCGAGAGGGGGATGAGGTCCTGACAACCGATCGGGAGCCACCGGCTGAAGCGTTTAAAGCAAACAGAAGCTGCTGGAGATGCAGCCCAGCTTGAAAAATGCCCCCCTCCATTATTTGAGCAATTTTCTCAAGACGTGACCTGAGACTGAAACGCCCCGAATGTCAGTTGACTCCGCGTTCTGTTTCCACCCCGTGTACATTTCGGCAACTGGCCCCCCCTCCTTGCCCCCTGCTTCCTCACAAATACTTTGTGATATTTCCATCCCGGCTACACCTCGGCTCCCTGAATTCCAGCGCCGTGTCCAAGTGTGTAAAAATGCCGCGTTCCTGCCAAACGCGCATTGTCCCACCAAGTTCCCAACTTAAAATAGCTCATCAAGTTGGGCAGGAAAAGAAAACATGCCACAAAAAGTTTTTAGAGGACCACCTGTTGTCTATTATTTTTACATAGCACTTACTCATAAATCATAACACAGGGTAATTAATCAAGCTGTCAAAGAGAAGGTCAAAGGTTATGTGGGGGAGTCAGAAGGTCATGCATGGGCTGATAGAGGTCAGGGTCACACCGCATTCCTCATTATCAAGTTGGGATGAGAGACGGCCCAAGCAAACAAAAGTGAAAGCAGATGGAGAAGTGAGTGGATAAAAAAAAGGAGAAAATTTCACAAACAAAAAGAAAAGTGAAAGAAGAATGTCAGTTGCCTTCAAACAAGGAGGAGAATAGAGCAGAAATACATTGAGATGTTCTCAAAAGGTCTCACACTATACAAAGAAACTACAGTTTGATTATTTAAATACACTTAATATAACTTTCCATCCCATCGTTTTGCAAATATTAAGCCGCGCCGCAGAGCGGGCACGGTAGTTCTGGTTCCATTTCACATCTGAAGTCAATACTTTCAAGGTGAATTAGACAAAAGGAACCTATTACCGTGATGAATGCTGATGGATATATAAAATTGCTTCTAAATGCTGAAGTTTATTCCTGTTTATGGCTACAACCAACAGACGTTCAATAAAAAAGTTATAACCTGTTTGAATGATGTATTAAGAACTATACTTTCATATACACAAATCCTCAAAAACAGAAAGCATCATAAAAGTCCCTCTGGATGACACAACAGTTATAAAATATTCTATCATTACACTGACCTGAATTAGATGCAGAATACTGTGCAAAATTAGCTGTCACCCTTTCCTCAAAATCTTTGTTAATCTCATTTTGAATGTTTGCAGCTTTATCAACACATGCATCAATGTCAGCTCCTTGGTTACTGAACCGCTGTACTTGGAAGAAGATATAATTAAAATGTTTTGGCACAGAAAAGGTGAAATTGTATCTTCCCCTGTTCCCTGAGGAGTCTGTAAAACATGTAGGATATATTGACAAACACACACCCTTGTCTCGAGCCCTGACATCCCAGGTCACCCAACTGCTATTTATTTCAAAACATTCACTTTACACTTACCCAAACTGTCACCTGCTGTGTTACTAACTTTTAATGGATATTAGAGCTATAAAAACAATAAACTCTTCATTTCCTTTCTGTTACTGCCTTCTAATTCCTTACCGCATCGGGTCTGTACCATTTGCATGAAGAACTGTATTTCATCTTATTTCACCATACATAGTACCCTGACGCTGGAAAGTTTAAAACGCGGTATTAGTATATTTTACTTTGCTTTTTGTTAGTTTGGGGCCAGCGCAGCTACACCAAACAGCGTTCAAGCCTAGAAAAAAACCCCCACCAGATAAAACTGTTGCTACATTTTGAGTTTACTGCTGAAAAGTTTTGAAAAGAATCGATGTTTTACATCTACCTATAATTGGCAACCCAAATATGCCTATGCCTAATACCTGCAATCCTGTTTTATGAAGTTTTGCTCCCAAGGCCAGAGCTGGATAAACGCGTCCATGAATTTTTACTTCCTCGGTTGCACGCCCTGTTCTTGACGGGGATTTTTCACTAGGACTTTCAGCAGAAAATTATTTCTCATGGCAAGAAAGACAAGAAACTGAGTTACAGCATTGACTTAATTCTGGGAGTTAACAGAAGGGAACTAGGTTCAGGTGCAAAAACCGTCTCGGTTTAACGAACCTCAGCCCCGCCAGCTCTGCCTGGTGCGGGATTCGGGCGACCTCGCCGGAGGCCAAAGGGATGGGAACCCACGCCAGACGGGATGCGGGACCGCAAATAATCCATCTGCAACAGCCGGCCGGGCTGCAGGACACAGCCTCTGCCCTCCTTCACCACGTGGACGCGGCTTCGGGGTCCACGCAACCCACAAAAAAATCGCACCCACCACTCACCCCCAAGGCCTGGCATCTCTTAACGACACCCTATAGGAACCCCTCCTGCGATTAAAGCCTGCACTCCGAAAGATTTTTTCCCCCCTCCTCTCTTAGGACACCATTTTACTGCCTTTTCCGACAAAAATTTCAGAAGTTTCAGCGGGGTAACAAGATCTCAAAGAAGAACCTCATGCATATTCCACTTCTTCACTAAGATTTTAATCAACAACGTTATTCGGGTTGATGCAGAACTTAACTTTTTGAAAGCGATGCACCAGTAACAATCGTAAACCAAATAATCTTCAGAAAACCCACACAAGCAACAAGTAATTACTGGTTCTAATTTATCGATGGGGTAACCAAGGAGAACAGCAGTTACTCTCTGAAAGTCATGCCCAAATAAAGTGCAGAGATGAAGCTGGATTGTGGGGTTTTTCATGTTTCTATGCTATTTCCAGGCATCCCATCAGCTGGCAGTGAAAGTTCTCAACTGCAAATTCATTTTCCAATCCACCTTGCCTCCTCCCCAAGAATGTCACACTATGTCTTAATTATTGTCATTTGTACTTCATAACGAATATAACCCCAAATAGGCTTTAAGCATGTAGTATACATAAAAGTAGCACAAGATGAAAAACTAAGAAAATTTATTCTGAAATACACCTCATTTCCTTCCCCTTTGTAATTGTGTAAAATCTTTTTGCAAACATTTTCCCTTTCAGGTCTGTTCTGTAGATATTTTGATGGGGTCAGAGGCTTGTCTGGATTTGTAACGTCTTTAGCTTGTGGAGAGGAAACCCAAGTTGCCAGGTTCTTCTACTCTACCTTTCATCTCCGAGAATGTATTAAATGTATAAAACCATTACATAAAAAAAAGATTAAACGTCAGTCTCTTGGAAGGTCTGTATTTCAGCCCTGGAAAGGGAAAACGCATCACGCACACGCGTGTTTTCTGTAAAATCTCGAAGTTATCCAAGTCTTGCCAGACAACTCCCGTCCAGCGTCGAGCATTGTTTGCGACTGCAGCCTGAAAACCTCCTGTCCCAACGACAGAAAATTCAGTTGGTTTTAGTACGTGCCTGTATTCAGCCACTTCCCTGAGAAAACAGCCACTTGTCATCGAAAAGCAAAGCTTCTGGTCTCTACCTATCTCCAACAAACAGGTGCAGTTCAGGCGGCATTGATGCTCCTTCCTTCCCACAGTGACCTATGTCAGAAGACCGTCTTATACTTCTTCTGCTAAATAATTTAATTACTTATGAGTTATGGTTTCTTTGTAACCTTTTAAATGACTAACTCATTAAAATGCAAAAATATGCAAAACATGATGTCACTGGGTCAAACAGCTGTGTTGGTAAAATTATGGCTGTGAAAGTCCCTAAGAACATGAAAATATTAATAATTTATATTGCTCATTATATGGCAAAAACTCTTTAAACAGATTTAGAGACAGATTAATTTTATAATCACAAAACGCTACACTACCTCACGGTAACAAATCTTTTTACCATCTGTGACCCCTTTGTATACATAAAACATAGCTTAAAAAATCTTTCTGTTAATATATTTTAAATTACAAATATTGATGAAAAACGCCTTGTGAAACTCTGATAGGGATGTATGGAATTGTGTTTTATTTTTTTTTAAAAAAAGTCTCTCTTTGCTATAGATTTTATGATCACTCAAGTTTTCCTGGACAGACAGCACATAGCAGGAACACATAGGTATTTCTTAAATGTCAGCAAGTCTTTACTGCAAATACTTTGCAAATTAGTATCACGTGTAGCCTGGTCTTGCTTTGCTTAAAAGGCTATCACTTCTTGAACCCTGAAGTTTTTGGGAATTGGTGAAGCAACAGACCAGTATCCCCTGCAAATGTGTAAACAAAGTATTATCACTCCCAAAGTTTAAAACGCCTCGTGTCCCTGCCACGCAGCCGATTCCCAACGCTAAAGTGAAAGGACAGAGAAAAACCTCGTTCCTGGGACTCTCTATTGATCGTGTCCTCAGACAGGCTGAGGTTTCAACACGCAACAAACAAGACTGATATTTTTTTTTTTTTTCCTGAAGCTGCTAGTTACGGGTTTCTGCAAGTCCTATTTGTTGTTTTTGGTTTTTTTTTTCCCCCTGCTTTATACGTGCCAGACGTTGTCCTAAGGGCGACCAAAACTTTTCTGGGGAACTAATATAAGGTAGTGGCACAATCTGCTAAATAACTGCGTCCCTGGAAAAGAAAAATAGTCACAGGTAAGTAATGACAGAACAAGAGGGAATGGTTTCAAGCTGAAACAGGGTTGGTTTAAACTGAACATTAGGAAAGAGAATTTCACAGAAAGAGCGGTTGGGCATTG
>JAOXJM010000019.1:78789370-78803465 GCA_026413425.1 Tringa solitaria
ATAGCGTGAATAAGTGTACTGAAACCTGCAAATGGTAGGGGTGATATATACCTTGGCACTGACTACAGTCAGCAGGTCAACAGCAAAAGCAATAATAATTATTTATGCACAATGGCATTGCAGCAGAACACTGACAGGTCATTGCACGTCTGTTTCCAGCCCCACAGAAGACAATGGTCAGCCAAATGCAGCACCTCCAGGTTTTCGTTTCCAAAAATTAACTAAACGCTTTTGACAGAAATCCTACCCCGCTGCCATGCAATCAACAGACAGAATAAACCCAAATAATTTACTCTTTTCTGTTATTCCATGAAATCGCAATCATGTTGTCAATGTTTCAGCACTTAAGACAATCATTCCAACTTACAGAGCTGACAAATAAAGTTGGAGCTAAATTTGAAGGTAAAAAACTGAAATAACTCCTGTCTGAATTAATTTCACAAAACAACGTATATTACAAAATTAAAGTATGTGGAGAAAGGTTTTTTGGTAATAGTACTTAAACTTCTCCATACATTGTTTTAAAAGATTTTCGTTTTTCGCCACTCTGAATTGAGTTAGGCAGCAGAAAGAGATATATAACAATAATTAAACAGTCATGAAAATGTGGATTATCGCATGTTCTGAATTTCATACACAAAAACTGCCAAGAACACTTTGCACTTGAGAAAACTTACCATCTGAGGTTGAGTGGCAAGGACGGACTCTACTTGCTTGGGAAATGATACTCTGGGATGGAGACAGAGCTTTGAGGAAAGGAGGCTGGAAAACCTCATATAGAAAAGCTCCATTCCCAACTTATTTCAGGTTTCTCTGCACCACCGAGGTACCCAACTACTCACAAATCTGTGACGAGCCATTTTCAACATGACCCTGCAGCTTCAGTTTGGGGGCAGAAGTTCATGGGATAGTAGAATCACAAATAAAACTCAAAGTAGAATTATGAAAAATAATAAATAAATCAACACCAAAAACGCAGGAAAAAGAACTGATCTGACTTTCAGCATAGACAACACCTTACAATACCACTCTGATAAAAATAAATTCGCTGACAAAGTCACGTTTTGACATTGTTACAAACTGAAAAAGGATAATGACTACATTAACGGAATCAAAGATGGAAAATCCTGAACTGGCCATAGATGTAAATACCGAAGAGACATAGACAAATAATACAAAAGAACCTACTGGGCTTTCAGATTCAGATCTTTATACAGAAAAATATAACAAAATGAGATTAGAATCATAAAAATGACACTGAATAAAACAGGGAAAATAGTTCAAAGACCATACATGTAATGAGAGAAACAAATTTAAAAGGCAATAAGTGACCTTGAGATTATATCAGTCGCTAAACTTATATTAAGTTTGCAGAATAATAGAGCAGGTTTGCAGAATAACAAGAGTAGAAGTGAGAAAAAAAAAAAAAGCTTGGGAAATCACAGGTAATAGACCTCTTTTATATTCAGTTCTGCAATCTTCCCTATCACTTTCAATATCAAGATACTGAAATAAGAGATGATTAAAGGAAAAACACAAAAAAAAATAATTATATGCTGAATCACCAGTTAAATTGTTAGCTTAGCTGAGAGTCAGCCATGCAGGAATGCTTGAAACACCTAAGTACATTGGTAAGAAAGCAGAATATTGAAATGATAGAGAAATATAACTAGAAACAGTCAGATCAAATTAAAAAAAAAAAAAAGAGGGAAACTGCACGCTGCATATCAGGAAAATCTTCCTGACAGTGAAATCGTGGAATAATTTCTCAACAAACTAAAAGAAGCCCTCAGTGGCATAATGAAGGGAACAATGCAGAGCTGGCAGGGGGGCAGACCAAAAGATCTGAAAAAGTATTTTCTCCATCTAATTCTAACGGACTATTAAAGGAGACAATCAATAGTCAGGGAGGTAAGTTATTTTGATAAGCTCCGTGGTTTTCCTTCTTTCAGAGGAAAGACCACGGTTGAAGTTGGGAGAAGAGAAAAAGAGGAAACGCCAAGCTGTGTGCTTTCTTACAGTCACTGTGTCCCATTGTGGATGTTGCCATTATCTTTACATATGAAGAGAGATTGAAATAATCTAGAGAGGTCCCCCCACACTACAACACTGAGATAAAGAAGAACTTGAAAGGAACACCACATGGTCTGGCATCAAATTAAATGGGGAAGAACAGAGCCACGTTTCCTGGGGGAAGGAGACTGAATATTATGAGGTTAGTCACACTATTATCGGGGCCAATAATGTCACTTAGAAGCAAAATAAGTGTGATAGATATATAACTAAATTTTTCACATCGTTTCGGTTTGGCGGAGAGACGCACCACTGAAGTTAAAGAGCAACAGCACAATTCTACAGGGTAAAAGCGCTGAAGAAGGGATCCAGCCATTTGGGCAGCTTTTCCCAACAACTCAGCAAAACAGCTGAACGACAGAGGTGAAATTAGAGCCCCAAACGTGACTCTGGTAATTAAAAAATGTAAGAAAAAAAGTATTTGGTACTTAGAGTATAACACAGGATCAGAATATACTTACATTTGAATATTGTATTCACATTACATTCCGCACGTTTTTACCCACAGCCGGAGCACTAACAATTTAGACCAAATGGCTCAGGAAACAGCAGGTTTTCTTTATTACAGATGCTCTCAGCACAGTTAATATAATCAGCTGCTTCAGGAACAGTGTTAAGATGCAGGAGCTACTGGTAAGTCGTTTAGAAATAGACCAGTTAAAAATACTGCCTACCGAAACATACCGAGCAAGACAAGTATGGTCAAATGGTTTATGCACAAAACTATAAAAAACCAAACTCTTAAGCTGTAAACCAGCTGTGCTACTGAATCAGCATCTGTATTTCAGCCAAGACACAGGCCTGTTGTGTGTCAATACCTGTGGCTGTGGAAGGAGAATAAATAATATTTGTATTTTTACTTTATGAAGCTTTGGCTGAAAACCCTTTGGGGCAGGTAATGAGTCTCTCATCCTGCTTTTCTAAAGAACTGAAGAAGTGACAGCGTGAAACATATACAACTATTTAGGATGCTGCAAGAGGAAAAATATTTGGGCAACACATTAAACTAAGTTCTAGATACATGTCTAGCATCTGTCTCACATCTCAAGCATCTAGTGCTAGTACATCATATTGAACTCAATACTCATCTTTTCTATTGGTTTTGTCCCATGTTACCAGCCCAGAAACTAATAAAAGAACATTTCCAGCTCCTGAACTCTTCTAAACGCTTCCTAATGGTGAAGTAAGTACTCTGTAGGCTAAGAAAGAGCAGTAATTTCAAGACACTGGTTATTAAAGGAGCAGATAGGCTTCAGAGAATGACAGAATCACAGAATGATATGGGGTTGGAAGGGACCTCTGGAGATCATCCAGTCCAACCCCCTGCCAGAGCAGGGGTCACCCAGAGCAGGCTGGAACGTGTCCAGGTGGGGTTTGAAAGTCTCCAGTTTTGGAAAGGCACAGGAAAAGGGCTGGTTTGGGGACGGCAGTCCTTAAAATGTCTGCAAGAGTTGCCGTTGCTGCACGCAACCTTCCGACTTCGCGCAGAGATTGGTCCAAATTCCACCGTAAGGGGCAACCGCCGCTGGGCGACACCTGCATGGTTCCAACAATTACGTGCTGGTCTGATCTTGGCACCAAAACCCACCCTGTCGCAGGCACAACACTTTTTTATAGGAAGTCTGCCACTTGCTTTTCTTCATGCTCTGCAGACTTCACATTCTGGCGTGTTTCTTGAAGCAAGCCAAAGACAATGCATACCGGAGCACGCCTTGATGTCTGGATGGAAAGGTTCACCTTCTAACTGATAACAGATGGAGACACAATGCATAACCCGCTGCATGATTCATTTAAAGACTCTCTCTCTCCCTCTCTCACCAGGCAACTTAGCATTTTGATAACCAAGCTATGCTCTCGGAGAGCCGGGAGGGCGTAGAGGCTTGGCTCCCTCCTAGATAACGGTGCCAGGACTCTGCAAAGAAGGTCAGCGATGAAAGCGGCTTTGGAAAGAACACCACTAATTTAATTAACTGATTCAGATAAAACTCTGAGCTCATCTCAGAGATGAACTTAGGCTGCCAAGTGCCAGGAAGGGAAAATGCTTTCATATGTTTTCTGTGTTTAGCTACCATTCCCAAAAACCTCCAGGAACTCACAAGATCTATCACTGTTTTGACGGAACGCCTGGATGAAGAGCACAGAAGACATCAGCTATCAAGCCACACACCAAGTTTGACAAATGATGTCACAGACATGCACAACACTTACCCAGCAGCTGCAGACACACACACACCGCTGATATTGGGTTCAAGCCCTTGTCAATAACTGAAGGTAGCAAAGGCTGCCTTTTGGCAGGCAGGAGCTGATCAAAGTTCCCATGAGCGCTCTCATCTGAAATGCTGTTAGAGATTATTTCTTTGCTCATACGGAATTCAAGCCGAGAGGAACAGGAGTGGAGCAGAGAGTCCACACACAGGCAAGGCTGACAAATATTCCCTTTGTTAGCAGGCATGCTCCCTCTAGTCCTCCTCAATTCTGTGAATATTTCCCAGTGATGTGGCAGTGCTGAAGGGTGGCAACCCACAGGAGCAAGACCCTACCGCAACTCTTCGGGGACTTCACATGGATTAGAAATACTCAGAAGCTAAGACAAAACCAAAGAAGTAGCTGAGGATATGCGGAGGCAAAGATGGTAATCTCAATGGGTTGGAATATTTGTTGAGTTTGTGTCTAGGACACAATGAAGACTTTTCTTTGGAGAACTTCTTCCCCTGAATTATGATGGCAACTCATCTAAAGAGTTTCAACAAAGCAACAAGGCCACTTCGCTTGTAAAAGGCTCTCATGAGAAGTGTCCTTCAAGAGGAACGTGGAAGAGAGGTGGATTAGGGGCAAAAAGTGGATTTACATAGGGTAACAATGGATAATGAACGTTATACTACGTCAAATAAAGGGGGCAAGGTGCCTTTGAAGGCTGTGCCTTTTTCCCATCAAACCTCCCGATGAAGCGTACGTGCTGCAGCCATTGCTGAGGAGGAAGAAAGCTGGTGACTTCAGCTGTACTTTGGCTTTTCTGAAGCAATTTACCTGCAGAGACAATAACGTTCTCTACTTCAGCTGAGGGCAGTCGAGCTCCTGCATTTCGAGCAAATACCTGTAGGTACCCTTTAATTTATATCAGAAATGGGCCTTTGTAATCTCTGCTCCTCAAAGCCTGGCTCTGGCGTGCACTTCCCTGGGGATGTCATTATCCTGCACGCACAATCACCCAGCAACCCCTCATCTGGAAGTGGTGAAAGTGGCAACCCTCGCCATTTCTACAACCACCTTTGCCACCGACTGTCTTTATTTCCTAGAGCTTCTCCTTGATGCCACAAAAAAATTCCAAGGGCAAAAGGATGGCTTAATCCCAGATTAAAAAGGCGAATTTGCCAATTTGGCATAAAAATTGCCTTAGAAGAAGAAAAGAGTAGTACCTTTTTTGAAGGTGTGTCCAGCTCTGTATGGTTTTTGCAGTTGAGATACTGCTGAGTGTTTTTTCCCCTTCCCTTCCCTTTTCTTCTACCTAACCTTCAACCTGATGCTGAGTTGGAAAACTGATCTTGGCACTTGTGAAAAGTCATAGCTTCAATGGCAGGATATAAACCCTAATACACACATACTGACAACCTCTGTATTACACACACAGAAAAACTACATGGCTGGATATATTCACCCAACTCTATTTTCCCTTACTTTTTTACAAAACATAAATTCTCGGTTATGAACTTGAGCTTTACAGGCCTATACCTTCACAAAAATAGACATATTTCAAATTCTACTAATAAACTTTAAGGAAAATCCCTATAACTACACTATTATTGTAGTC
Source organism: Tringa solitaria (assembly GCA_026413425.1). Taxonomy (NCBI): domain Eukaryota; kingdom Metazoa; phylum Chordata; class Aves; order Charadriiformes; family Scolopacidae; genus Tringa; species Tringa solitaria. The sequence continues at coordinate 78,795,252 of JAOXJM010000019.1, forward strand.
TGAGATAAACCTTAATGTGCAGTTAAGAAGTGACATAAGATAAAACCTGTTATACTTGCTGCTTGTCTAGTCAGAAATCCCACCATCTTTATCTCTTAAAAAAGATATATTTTTCATGTAAAAAGACACATATCTCTTTAATAAAGCAAAGATGTTATTAAAAGTAAGCCCATGTCAGCAAAGCTTATCGACTATGTGATATAAACCTTAAATGCAGCAGTAACTATTTCAGAAAGAACACAAAAGCCACATCAAAATGATACAAGACTAAGACTCACAAATGTGAGGAAATTATTTCCAACTGGCCAGAAAATATGGAATTATCTTTTTTTTTTTTTTTTTTTTTTTTCCCCTACAGCGCACCGCATTTTACCTAGGCAATGCAGCTCACATGGCAAAGTACAGTTCTAAAATAATTCATTGTTCGGAGACCCTTATCAGCTGCAAAGCCCAAGCTGGAGCGGGGCCATATCAGCTGCAGAGCCAACACGTAACAGAGCGAGGAGTGGAAAGGACAGATTGCGGTGTCTCCCCATTCTACCCCCGCTATTGCAAAACACCAACCTCTGAATTTCCATCCTGTTTGTTAGGCGAAGGCCAGTCTATTATTCAAATGGAACTACGGCGCATTAGTATTGAAAAAGGGCGACACGGAAAACAAATCGAAGAGATTCTGCCACAGCCTTTTTGTCCTTTTAGGAAGGCTCATTTTTGCACGAAGCCTTGCGCAGTAAGGTTTCTAGTATTCTACAACGATAGGACAGCATGAATAGTCTCAGTACCATTTGTTTAAAAAAAATAAAAAATAAAAATCCCAGAAGGGCACAGCATAAATCCTTAACTTTCATTTAGAGCCTGAACAAAACAAGCATGCACACCAAACAAGAAAGCGGATGGCCCCAAACCCCAATTCCCACCTCGATGTCAATCAAAACTCAGCATCTGTAATGTATGTTTTGATTTTTTTTTAAATGAGGAAGGAATGATGCAAATGGTAACATCTAGACTTGTCATCTGTATACCAAAGCTCTCGTTCAGCTGAACATATGCTGAAATTTAAGCATATTGAAACAAAGCCCAAGTCCCAGCCAAACTGAATTCAGAGTGGCTGAGGTACTAAGGCCATACTTCTGCAAGACATGCAAGGGAATGATAAAATTGAAGGTCGGTATTAATTTTCCATTAGTTCAAAAAAGCATGTTAAAGCACCACCTTCACAATAACAGATGTTATAATAGCGGTTTTCATCATGGCCTCTCAGAAGAGTCCTACAAGCCGCTTTCTCAGGAACCTCCAAAGAAACACGGTGCTCTCTCTTTATTTTAGGTCGGTGCAAGATTCAGCTCAATTAAGCAATAAGATTTTAAAGTGCAGTTTAACAATAACAACTTGTTTAGGTAGCGCCTGCACGCAGGAGCATTTTCCTTTTTTGTTAAACACCACGTAATTTTCTCATTAGCTTGGAGAAACACATACTTCTAGACTGAAAACACAAACTGCACCTGGTATTCTCCAATCCATCTGCCTAATATGGGATGCTTATAGATATTTTCAGATATATACATAAAAACAGCTTTCCTGTACAAGAGATCCTTCCTACCTGCTGCTCTTTTTTTTGAAGTTTGTGAGATTTCTCAGTGTAATCATCAGGAAGTAATGTATTTTCATTTGGACACCTTAATTTGGTGCCTAAGTTCACCACATGCATCTGAATATGTTGATTTAATTGCATATGACAGAGCATAACCTTTGCCAAAAAACAACCAGACTAGGTATATTCTTCATCTATTTCAGGAATTCGAATTACAATTTAAGGTGAATACAATAAAAAGCACATATATGCATCATTGGCAAAAATAAAAAAAAAACCAAACAACCCTAGTATCCATTTATAACTAATTAACCTCAAAAGTAGAACTTAGAAAAACAAAAGCACTAAACTGCTTCGGATGTTGTGTGTCTGAGCGACGCATTTTAAGATGAAATCACGCCAAAATGGGGCACCCCCGACAACGGTGGCCAGAGCAGAGCTGTGGGTCACACCGAGAGGATGCTGCTCCTCTGGTACCCAGGGCGGGCTGGGATGCAGCTCGTCCCCTCCATCACTGCTGCCAACCGACCACCTTCCTCGCTCCCTCCCTCCCCGGCCGCAGCAGTAATTAATTAGCACAGAGGGGTGGCAGAGGGATTAGAGGCACCGTGAAAAGCCAGCCCGGAAAACAGCTGTAAGGTTCCTGTTCGAAGAAGAAAACTTTTATAACGCATTTTGAGGAAAAAGGGAAAATTAAAGAGTTCTAATCTGTTCTAAGGCGTCGCACCTGAATAATGGCTCTACAATTACAGAGCAATTTTGCCAGTTTATCTGTAGCTGACCATAAGATATAAACCTAATTTACTGAGGAAATTTATATATGAAGAAAAAGAAAAAGGCAATATCCCCTAACATTAAAATAATTTATAATTATTAAAATAATCCATAAATTAAAATATCCTAGAAATGGACTCTCAAAAGATAAAAGGCATCACTTTATTATTTTACCAAATTAATGTTAACCCGCATTAAAAAATAATTGCTCTGCTTTGTCAAAGTGGTAATAGTACATTTTAGCCTCATATTTAGAAATAACGCACACAAGAATTCACAAATAAAATTTAAAATATACATTACCAATATGATATAAATCACAAAGGTAAACCCAAACAGACATTATAAAAATAAATTATTGAAGCATATTCTGAAATATATACATGCTCTCTACCTTCAAGTTACTCTTTATTACTCACTCTCTGGTAAGAGTACATTTCCCACAGGGATCGATTATGTAAATCTATACATATAAAAAAAATGTATGAAACACACTTGAAACAAAAGACCAGAATTCAGACTCAACTTTAATATACTCAAAGTAAGTTATACCAACTACCATTTTCCCTCCTAACTTCCTTCACTCTCTAATTATGTGACAACAGCAAAACCTATGAATATAATTTGTGAAACTGTCTACACTTTAAGACTCTTAACAGAACTGTAAATTGAAAGAGCAAACAAAAATTCTCCTGCAATGAGTCATGCTTTGCGGTAATATTTTAGAAAGAAATATTACATGGTAACAGATATAGGTTCTGATACTCTCTTTGGAGCCAAATTCATCACATACATCTGAATATTTAATATGCTGACAAACAGTTATGACAACATCCTTGTTCCTATCACACATACAGTTTCTGAAGACGCTGGTCTTCGCATTCAACTAAGAAAGTAAAAATAACAACACAGTATCTCGCAGTCTGTGTTCCTACCAAAATCCTCTCTAGTTTTACCACTGAGGAAATACACATCAATCAAGACTTCCTAAAGTGTGTTTCCACCTTTCACGCGTCTAGAACTTGATAAATATGTTAATGTTGATCTGAGCCGTGAGTACACACGTTCACAAAGACCCATCAAAAGGTAATATATCCACTATTTGATTATTGCCCGCGTGCTGCAGCACGTTGATTTTCAACTCTTTAACGTCATTTGGGTTCTTCTTTACCGCCTGAATATTATATTATTTTTATATACGGGAAGGAAGCAGTGAGTGGCTGCCAGAGGTGATACAAAGAACAAAAAAAAATGAGTCCTTTCAACTCAAAAGATTTTTATCTCCTCCTTTGTGCTGCATTCAGAGGGAAGAACTTACTCAACAAGTTGCTATCAGCGTTTCTTACACTGGAGGTAAGGTTGCTTGAAATATTAATCTGATGAGGAGTTAAAACCATAAGCCTATACGCATTTCTGCAGGAGTTAGGCTACTTTTCTTTTGTACCTCGAATAAAAAAGCAACCTGTGTTTATCTTGAGAGATTTTCTTATCTGGGATTTCTACTGTGTACCTTCCGCGTTTTGGTATTTAATGCGGTACAAAAACACTTCCCAGCATCAATCTGATCTCAAATGATGGAGCGTTGGCCCAAACAGGCAGCGAGGTCTTTAACTTCCCATCAGATCAGCACATCGTCGTTTTAGGGAAGGTCTCTCATCATCCCAATGTGCACTGTGCACCCTGGAGTGGATTTACGGACACAGATACAGGGATGCACCAACCACCCCAACGCCCCCGAACCCGCTGTGATTTTTCCTTTCCTCCGAAAAAGCAGGACGAATTACAAGGGGGAGACCTGACAAATTATTATCTGTTTTTCCTGCCGCTGAGAACCCACCACCGTCTCCACAAGTCGAGGGGCGCCTCGACCTCCCCATGTAGCCCCCCACCCGGTGGTCTCCCCCCCAACCAAGAGAGTTTTCCCTTACTCCCCTTCCCCAGTTTAGCCCATTTTTCCTGGTCTCTTCCCTCCCCTTTGATCCTGTCCCGCTACGGGGCCGGCGGGGAGCTGCCCTGGGTGGTCTCCCGTCAGACCCCCGCCGTCGGCGTCTCTCTCCACCGGTTGCCTTCTGGGGGGACTCCCATCAGCCCTGCCCTTACACACATCTGACAACTTTATTAAAGCCGGCTCCGATGAGCCCTTCAGAACATCTCCGCGGCACGCACGCCCTTCCTCAAACAATCCCACCTTTGTAGTTGACTTAGAACAAATAATTCTATGAACACTCTCCGCTTTTATACTCAATAATAAGGTCGGAATGAAGAGAAATTTCACATTATGTGCAAGCCGGGGGTTGGTTTTCATGTTTGGGCTCAAAAAAATCAATCCTGGATTGATTTTTGTGTATATATCGTTATTGTCAGAGGATTAATTGATGAATTTTTCATTTGATGAGTCAGGTGGAATGGGCTCCAAGGCACACAGTGAGGAGAATTTTAATTTACTCTGCTTCTTGGTGCTAAGCAGCAAAATTATCAATTGCGATACTTACTCTGTTAGAAATTTTCCTGCTCAAAAACAATGTTTAGAGTTCGAGTGCAAAGCTGAATTTCTGAGTGTATGCACATCCCACATTAAAACTTGCTTAAATTAGAAAGTTTCTGAATGGATTTTCATATTGTTTTTTGAAAGCGCCCTTTAGTTTTAGATCTTCCTTGCAGATTTTCACACTCACTGTCATTAAAACGTATTTGGAATTCAGGCTTTGGGAAAAACAAGCCAAGATTAACACAAGAAATCGCAGTTCAATGGAAGGTATAACCTCAGAAGTTTCACTTAAACTGCACCAGAATTTTTTTTTTACCACGGCTTTCAGCTGAAAAAAAAAAACCACCCACGTTTTAAGTTTGCCTTTTTGTTTTAAATGCCGCAGTAGAAGTGGATCTTCTCACCTGTGATGCATTGGAGTGCATCAGAGCCCTGGAAGAGGCTGCCCGGGGAGGTGGTGGAGTCTCCATCTCTGGAGACATTCCAAACCTGCAACCTGCTCTGGGTGGACCTGCTCTGGCAGGGGGGTTGGACTGAATGATCTCCAGAGGTCCCTTCCAACCCCATGTGATTCTGTAATTCTGTGGAGCGTCTTGCTATAAAACCTCACAACTGATGAAATTCTCAAAGCTCAGAAAAAAAAAAAGCCCCTCTGGCTCATCTGCTGAACACAAGGGCCAGACCTTCTGGGTACAGGTACGGAACACACAGTTGCCGTTTGTCCGCCGGTCCGAAGGTGTCACTACACATTAAACTCCCCCAATCCTGGCTGGCTCCATGTGAAAGACTGTTTTTGAAGCGTCAGAAGGGTTCAGTGCTGGTTCTGAGTTCCAGATGAGTCTCTGAGGCTTCGTGTCTGGGATACAGGAGGTGAGAAGGTGGCACATGAAGTGACCACATACCCCAGCGTGGGACTCCCTGCAAAGTTTAGGCAGGTTTGCCTATAAAACAAAGCAAATCAGGTGCAGCACAGCCTGTAATCACGTCCAAAACACCAGTAAGATGAAGGTGTTTGACTACTGTGGACGAAAGGATGAAAAGAAGCAAGGATCATCTCATAGTCCAGACAGAGAGCACATAAATACACAGATCTTCCCCAAACTCTGCCACAAATTTTCCTGTGTTCTTCCAGCACTCTTCTATAGAACGACGCACACACCATAGAGACAGCAAATAGCACTTCTTAATTGCTATTTAATATGAGCAGAATCAATGCTGCTCTGTAGGCAGCACTGCAGGAACACACCAGAGGTCTTCTCTCCAGGAAAATGAAAGCCTGAATTTGTGCTGTGAGATCCACAAAGTAACCGTCATTGAAGGAGGCAAAATGAGAATGACCAAGGCAAACAAGAAAACGGAAGGATGAGGCATAAAAGACAAATGAGGTCATGCTCTAGAAGAACAACTAGAGTTTAAAGATCAAGCCAAGAACTGGTCTGCAAGTCAGAATAGAGGGAAAGCCGTGAACGGGTGCCAAAAAGGCCAAAGTAATTTATTTTAAGGAAAACTGTCAATGCTTTTTCCACAGCATTTCACCTCTGCAACACATTTAAACAAGCACTCATCTCCCTCCAACCAAAATGTCCTGCTGGCTCATCGCAGTCTTGCTGTTATTTCTCAGACAAGTTGAATATGGAACCGATTCTAGTCCCGCATCTCTTTTTCTGAGTGCTCTTTTTGATCATTTCACTATCTGGCTTCTCTTCCTCCACTGAAACTGTTCTCACTCCAGTTATTCAATCAACATATTGTCATGCCAAGTCCCAGGCCTTGTCTGTACTTCTGCTGTGCATGACAGTTACATGAAATGAGACTCCACTCTCATGGCTCTTCTCTCACTTCCCTTGCAGCCCCCTCCACACCCCCTTTTTTGGGTTAGAATCCTCTCTTCTGCACTGTTTCGCTATTCCATCAGGTCTACCCTCATCATCCACCACCATCCAGGCTCATTTGTTCTCACAGTACTGCTGCCCTCAACATGCTGATGGTGACACCCACCTCTCTTCCCCAACCTTGGCATCACACAATACAGATATTCATGACCACTCTGTGAAAAACTTTGCGCGTTTACCAAAGGTCCACATCACAGCACCTAAACTGAATCACCCAAGTTCTTCCCAAAATCACAAGGAATTTCCAGTATAAACCCAAACTTCTAAAGTTATACACTAAAAAAAACTTCCTCTATGTCCTAAATCATACTCCAATAATTTACTGCCAAGATGACAGCAATAAAGCTTAGCTTATGAAATAACGTCTACCTTAGTTTTGGCTTCATCCATAGGCTGGTTTCAGCATTACGAGGACCAGTTTATTTACATTAGTTAATGCACTTTTAAAGCACAGTTTTGGTCCCCAAATCTGCAGCATCAGCCTCAGAATATCAGAATCAATGTGTTCACTCTTTTTACCCATCCTCTGAAAGATCTGATGCTTTTTGCTTTGCCTACCTACAACCTCCTACTTTTTGGCCACCCCATTAATCCAAAATACCCTTTTACTGCCACAGAAATCAACCTCAGCCAACTCAATCTTGCCTTTTAAGATTCCACATTCCATGGGTTCCCATCTTCTGACTCCTTTCTTCCACGTATCCCATACGATACTGTCCTCATTTTTGGCCACCTTGAAGCCTCCCCTCGTGCAGCCCGATGGCCGGGTCATGTTGCATTTTTCATATCCCCACCAATTACAACAAACATATATCATATGCCCAGGTAAGTATGAAAACCACTTCAAGAAACACTATTATGCAATTAAATACCACAAGTATTAAGTAATCAGGTCTATGTAGGCGGCCAACAGACATCCTTCTGATCCTTTACATTATTTCCCCCAAATGCACATATGTATTGTCCTGTCTTTGCTTCAACATGCACTGACTTGACTGTGTGTCCCAAAGGACCCAAAGCAGTGATACTGCAGGTGATTTCCCAGCAAGAAACAGGTATGTCTATCGTTAGCAATGTATCTAAATAGGCCTTGGTGTCTTAGGAAGTAAATCCTTTTGCAAACCAGACCCCTGTTTTTGGGACAGAGATACAACTCATGTACTTTTAGTTGTTCAGTTTCGTTTAGTTTTTGCTTTGAGCAACATGGTCTGGTGGGAGGCGTCCCTGTCCAGGGCAGGGGTTTGGATTTCAAGTTCCCTTCCAAGCTAAACCATTCCATGATTCTAAGATTTTTCATTTTTTACAGGGTTTTGGGCTGGTTTTTAGTTATTATAGTTACTTTTCGTTTTTCGGTAGTTATTACAATGTCTGTAATAATTACATAGTACATATTAAAAAAAAAAAAAAAAAAATAGAGGAAACGAACACAAACAAAATTGAGTTGCGTAATATGGATTCCAAGTTTGATT